>VFXL01000322.1:0-100001 GCA_009761765.1 Phenacoccus solenopsis | reverse complement strand
GGTTCATAAAAGACCAGATATATGACCCTGAATTTGGGTCAGAATAGCTTGAAAATGACAAATGGTCAAAATTTGAAAAAGTAGGTGGAAGCTCAAATAACTCAAATTTGATGAATATGGCCTCATAAGATAAATGTGGATAAGAAATATACTACGTATAAAATTTATTTTCATACGTGATCCAAGTGTTGGTTACGAACTTAGATGGTATAGATGGATGTGAAGAAGCTAACATCATCTACGAATCGGAATAAGCTCCATTTTTTTGAAAAATTTTGCTATTTTTTTATTTCTTCACTCGGTAAATTTTTTCCAACTTCTTAACATTTTTGAATACTAAATTCTAGCTTTTTTTCAAGAATGCACATTCTGGAATATTTTCTTTGTTTCCTACTACTCGTTGAACTTTGTTACTACTGTTGAAGTTCATTTCCGTAAAACTAAAGCAAGAGGTACTAAATTTTTGAGCTAAGAATTTACAACTGCTCCCAGTTTTACAATATTAAAATTATACGAAATTGACTCAGATTCCACAATCGTTACAGAATTAAATTGGTAGTTGAGAGGAAGAGGAAAGCGATGAACTATTTATTCACAGAAAACATTCGAAATATTTCATTTCTGAAGGTAGATTATATATTAGACTATAAATATTCTTTACTCCTTGATAATATAAAATAAACTCATTTTCACCTAATCAAAAATTCTTTTAATACTCAACGAATGAAAAATGAACATTACCTTAAAAAAAAATTTCAAACAAATGACCACACATTAGTATCCAACATCAAATCTGAAATTTTCTTCAGCTGTCTACTAAATGCTTGCTTCACTTCTCCATTAGGTATCACAGCTCTGACCTCTCGGGATGCAAGTCCTTCTGTTTTGGTAGCATCATTACTCACTGTAGGGCTATGTGTCAATAAACCAAGCTCACAAAAATGCGATAATATTGAATTCATCATAGTGTCGTTAATCTTCACAAACATACTTTTAAAATATGTTTCAAATAGCCAACCTCTTTTGTCGAAATCTAGATCCTCGTAATTCAAAATATACTCGCTACCGTTGATCATTGGTCCTAAAACGTCACCGAGGGTTTCAAATTTCAACCAATGTCTAAGTTTGACAAACAAGTTGATGCGTTCTATCCAATGCTCACCTATCTGTTTTGTGTTTAAAAAGGTAACTATAGACCAAACGTTATAAGCGACCAGATCGGAATTCCGTTTCATACGATATCCAAGATAAAACTGGCGAGCTTGTTGGGCTAAATCGGCTGGAATTTGAAAATACTCGAATAGCAATTTCAATTCATGCTCTGTGACTCCGTAGAATTCCTGCAAATCGTTATTAATCGTGTTATAATGAACGAAATTTGAAGCATTGGTGAATAATTCTTGTTTGGAAACTAACAAGACTCCAGTGAGGATGGCTTTCTTTAAGTAAGGGTTTTCGTCGAATGTCTTGCGCGTCAAATTTCGAAAAGCTCTACGACCTTCTTCCAGTTGGAGTCGCTCTCCTATGAATATATCTGGATCTACATCTTCTAATCTGAAAAAATTGTGCTCCAGTATGGTGAAAGATTCGTCCATCAGCATAATTACAGGTTTACCAAATTGCTGGTACAACAATCTCGACAAAAATACCAGACTGTTTTCTAATTCGACCACTTTCAGATCCTTTTTAGTTTTGGCTTTCTCCAATAACGTGAATTTTTTCAAATCGTTTTTAATATCCGTCATTTCTTGAGCGGTTAGATTTGTATTTTTTAAAGCAGCGCTCAGTCTATCCTTGAGGTACGAATGTTGGGTGAAAAGCTCTGTAACTTTTCTTCTCAAAAATTCGATAACCGTATGGTCGTTGCAAAGGAAAAAAGCATACCAATTTACGTAAATTACCGGGTACTGAGCTAAATACTCGTCAACGATGTTTTTATATTTGGCGATCAAAGGTGTCGAGTATGTTGCTAAAACATTTCCACTAGTTTCTTTATAAGGATCGAAAGTGATACAGTCTAACTCAGCATTGGCTTGTAGCGGTTTATCGACCGACTCTAGTAATTTACCTTCGACGAAGAATTTATAAGTGGTCGCCTCCGTTTGTGGTATTATATTCGAAGTATTTGGATGGACTCGGATTTCGAAAAATGCCTTCAGCATACCCAAGTTGATGGATTTACCCCATTTGCAGGGGCAATTAATTATCACGACTTTTTGTTCGATTTCCAAGATTTCTTTGATTAACAATGTTTTATCGATGAATACCGTACTTTTTTGAGCTAAATCGATTACGGATTTAGTCTCCCACGTTGAATAGATTTTGCGAATTTTTAATAATTCTTCATCTGCGCCCATTTTCCTGATACAGATACCGGTTTTTGGTTCAGCGACGATGCAGCTTACAGATGCCAAGCATAGATATCCGAGGATGGCGCAAAATAAAAAGTTATGATGATCCATTTTATTAGCAACTTTTCACATTAAAAACGAAAATATATAGCACACTTAGATCCTGCAGGATCCTAGAATTTATGTTCTACATTTCTTTTGATAAAAGAATTTTTACCTGATGACATGTACTATATAAATAAATATATCTACTTAAATAAGTATCTTGAAGTTTTCATCTCGTGTTTCATTTCTCTTCAAAAGCACCAGCTTTTATAATACAAACAGAAGTCAAAATCAATGTTAATTGAAGAGTCAAAAATATTATTGTAATCTCTTCCTTGATTTCTTTCCTTATCGTAGACCATGCATCTATATTAGTTTCTTCATGTAGAATCCTAATCACATCTTTAAAAATTCCTAATCTCTGTTTAGATTTTAATTTTCAATCAATTTGAGGAATAATGAATAATGAGCCAATGCGAGAAAGTGAGGCAGCTTTACATATCAATATTTAAATAAAGTGAGTAATGTGTACATGGCCAATAAATTATTCATTCACCATCATCATTACCTTTTTTTTTTTTTTTTTTTGAAAAAATCCTAAAATAACACTATTTGAAAAAGATTAAAAGAATTTAGACTTCCTAAATTTTGAAAAAAAGTGGTAGCTAAAAATTTTTTTAATCTTTGGAGGACAAAATAGAGCTCAAAAAATTCTTAATTATCTGAAAATCAATAATAAAATAAATTCGCCTCTGGCCCAGAGCTGTACACGGCGTATGATAAAAAAAAAATTAATTTACAAATCCTGAAAACTTGATTTTATTTGAGCGAGTTGGGTCTGGTAATTGATTTAAGGGGCTGAAACAGGGTTGGCATGTAGAATAACATTTTACCTTTACATGTAGAATCAGGGTTGGCATGTAGAATAACATTTTACCTTTACATGTAGAATATACACTTATTCTACATGTGTAGAATAAGTGCCCTAGCAATGTAGAATATGTAGAATAAATGTAGAATAAGTCTTTACTCCGTCTTTACAGACAAAAATTTCACATATTTTCTAAAAATGAAACAAAAAATTAAAAAAAAGATCAATATCGACACCTATTTCTAATTAGATAAAAAAAATGAAAAATGAAATAGGATTATTGTAAAATGAAATGAAATGGAACTTTAATGTAATTATGATTACTTACTGGTGAGTTTTCAACCTTGTTTCAGCTGTGTTGGCCAACTGTTTATTGCATAATAAACAGAGTGCTGCATGCTTTTTCTGACATATTACCAAACGGTAATCCAGCGCTTCGAATAAATCACTCTCTTCTCTAGTCATTTCTCAAAAAATGGAAATAAAAATCATCTTCGAACTTCAATCAGTAAACTTATCACTCAGTCAATCATTCATTCATTTCGCTCCAAAAAAATCCAAAACTGTTTTTTTTTGGCTTTCAGCTATATTCTACATTTATTTTACATATTCTACATATTCTACATTTATTCTACATATTCTACATATTTTACACTTATTTGACGTGTAAATGTAGAAAAAGTTTTTTTTTCGTGTAAAATGCCATCCCTGGGCTGAAATCTCTAAAAAACCTTTTTGAGCTTATTTAGCAACTATTGTGACCTCGCATCCTTCATTTGATCGAGAAACAAATTATACTGAAAATTACTACAGAGTTAAATGAAAGTTGAAATTGATTTTTCAACCTACTTAAGATTTCACTAAGTAAAGCATTTATTACTATATACGTATCATATTCATAACCATATTGGATAAATAAAAAATAAAAAAAATAAAAGCTTTATCACAAATAGGGTGAAAATTATTCATATGATTACTAATGGTGCAGTTTAAAAAGCAACATTCAGCATCGTATTCATTTTGCTCCTAATGTATCGACATGCCTAATCAACAACTGTTCGACGTAGTAGTTCTTGTTTAACGTTTTTATTGGGTAACCGAAGACTCACATTAGCGCACACTATATCCGTATTGTCGTCGCTATGAAATCGATTATCGAGAGTCAAAATACCAAAGTCGCAAAGACACGAGAAAATAACATCTTTGGCGTCGTCGTTGAATTTAAATGTCTCGTACCATGTATGATAAAGCAGTACTTTTTCTTCGAAACTCAACTTCTTGAAACGAATTCTCACTTCCTTACCATGCACTATTGCTGGTAGCACGTCTTTTCTCACGTATATTCTTTTCAAGTAAAACCATCGTTCTACACTTTCCAACATTTTTGTAGACTGCTCCCAATAATCTCGGATCATATTTTCATTCAAAAAATTCACAATAGACCACGCGTTATAAATGACCAAATTAGAATTTCGTTTCATGGTATATCCGCCGTAAAAATTACGCGCTTCTTCAGCCAGTTTTGTGGGAACTTTGAAATATTCGAACAGCATAGATAATTCCTTCTCTGTAATTCCGTAAAATTCTTGTAAATCGTTATCGACTGCATTATAATGTACGAGATCTGATATATTGGCGAACAGTTCATCTTGGCAAACTGATAGAACGCCAGTTAGAACAGCTTTCTTTAGGTAGGGATTATCTTTGAATGTAATGCGGATGAAATTTTTCAACAATTTCAACCCTTTTTCAATTTCATCTTTATATCTCTTCTTACTCTCTGGCATCACGAATTCCGAGGTAAATAGGTAGGTCTGCAGTATCTGTACGTAGTCGTCTACCAATACAATCACTTCTTTACCCAAGAGTTGGTTAATTATTCGAGAAAGAAATAAGAAACTGTTTTCTACGTCTACATAGCTAAAATATTCGTTATGAAAAGTTAATAGTTTTTCATAGGTTTCGAATTTTTTAAAATTATTTTCGGCTTCTTCCCTATCTTTATCATTACTGTGGTTTTTTCTAGCCTCGTCTTTCAACATTTCTTTTAGAAATTTATGCTGAATAAATGTAATTGCGATTCTTTGTCGTAAAAATTTCGTTATCGTAGGAGCATCTATTCTATCTGGGACGGTGAAATTGAGGTAAATGATGACATACTGCCCTAAATGCTTGTCGATCATATCTGGGTGTTTAGCAATCAGCGGTGGATTACAATAAATAATGGACGCATTACCTTCGTCGCAAATCCTGGTCGCAACATACTCAACCTGAAATGGATCATCAAGCTTCTTACTGAATTTTCCTTTGGTGAAAAATTCATAAGTAGAAGTCTCTGTAGGTGATAACATCTTTTTAGTGTTTTCGTTGATCCGAATTTCAAAAAAAGCTTTCAACATGCTCAAGTTGATGGATTTACCCCATTTCGGCGGGCAAGTAATCATCACAATTTTTTCTTTAATTTCCAGTATACGTTTGATTAATAAACTTTTATCGACGAATACTGTACTTCTGTCGAGCATGTCTACAAATCTGACATCTCCTCTGGCATCGATACTGGGAACGATCATTCTTTGAGGTGTAGCTTCAGTTTGAGTGATTTGCCTTATGCAAATAGTCGTGTTTGGTTCATCTTTACAAACTACAGAGGTAATGGCATAACAACTTAATATAACAAGGAAGAGGAATGCGATATTGTTCATCTCATAAGAGTTCCTTGTCGCCAATGAAGAGTTGAAAAGCTAATATTTATATGCTGGATGAAATATTTTATGAAGGAGCTCATTTTCCAACATTCCCAGAATGCATACTTTTGTACTGATAAATGAAAGGTCAAGGGTGGGCTTAAAATATCACTGAATATATCAACAATAAAACCTTTTCACAGAATCTTTAATGGTAACTAAATCATCGCGTTCAACATAAATTTTTACAAATTAAAATGTAAATATAAACGGTTAGCATCTCAGAAACGAAAATGCTATCGATTTATCAATTTCTCACTTGATAAAATTCAAACTAATTATCGCTTCATGTACATATATAACATGCTTCGATTTACGAAGCTAGGTTAAATGTGTTTAAAGACTTCTCAAGCTAGGTTACATACTTGGAAGTAAAGGAGTAGGTTTTTGTCCCAAAGCGTTTGGTTATGTTCCAACTATACTTATAGAGAATTCCTAAGGTACATAAAAGTGGCGGTTCCGCATTCGCAGCTTGCAGGGTTCCAAAACCAGGCTACGTATTCGAAAAATTTTGAAATTGCCAAATTAGGCTAAATGAATGAAAAACTTCAAAGAAGGGCTAACTATTGAAACGCAAAGCAAGCTGGAGTAAGCAACTAATCGTATTTGAAAAATAATGAAGTTGATCTTAGTTACATTATATATTGATTGATAGGTACATACAAAATAGATGAAACATAATTTACAAAACATACATCAAATGCTAACATCTATTTGAAACATCTTAGCTACTTGATAAGTGCATTCTAAAAGTCTATACAGTGTGTTTTGTTTCAATCTATCATTCGTATATGGTAAGTAGAGCTACTGAAGTTACGCTCATACATGGCGGTTTACCGACTCAAAAATTTGAAGGGGGTGCGAAGTTTGGAAGTTATCACATTTCATTTTTTAAAAAAAAGCTAAAAAGTGTCAATTCCTTCATATCTCTCTTTTTATCATCTCTACAAATAATAATTTTTCTAAAGTAAAATTTCACCACATCTATATTATAAAGAAACAGCTTCGTTTTTTGTGGTCGCATCACGCGTCTTCTAGCGAACCGATTGCGATGAAAATTTTACAGTACATTTGTACTTGCACATAGATGGTTCCTGTGAAGTTTCGCTTCGAAAGCTCTTTTAGTTGGCTTGCAATTCAACTTCAAAGTTTGGCTTTATGGTGGGGTAATGGTACGTTTCATTTCTCCACCACGCCTTATATAAATAAAAATTGCTAAGCATGAATTTCTCCACCATGCGTACCGAAGGGGAATACATCAAAACAAAAATAAAATTTCCTTCTTATTTCTTTCTTTCCTCATTAAATATTCTTCAAAACGTTCAAATCTACGTTTACTTTTTTTTAAATTACTCGATATATTATTAATAATATACATTTTTTTGGAGTTGAAGGATGTAATATCAATACATCTTTTTAATAACATTCTATTATACTGAGTTGCAATTACCCCTCCTATATTATTTTATAGTAATATTTTTAATTTTTTTATAATTTTGTTGTACAAAATTGAACAATTGTTTGATTATCCCATCTATTTAGGTTGACAATTTTCCATTGCGATGTCATATGATTAAAATGAGCTCAAGTAACCAACTTATTTTCTGTTATGATTTTAGCTTCTTACGTGCATTTGGAGAGGAGTTAGTGCAAAAAACTACTTTCTGAGAAAGTTTTAGTCTTTCAGGTCTTCAGATTTTTTCTCTCATACTCAACGTCAGCGGGTATTCATGACATTCCCTGAAAACTTGGTGAGAGATTTTTCTTAAAACTGCGAAAAAACAACTTTTTTGTTTCTTCTATACTTCTTCAAAATGTCGGACCCCTGAGAATTCAAAAGGGGACTGGAAAAAGGACAAATAGCTCGAATTCTTCGTTTTTGATCTCATATGAAATAGTGTATCATAGACACCAACATATCAAAATTTCAGATTCCCAAGAGTATTTGTAGTTGAGTAAGAGCAAGAAATAGCTTTTTTCAGGCAATTTAAAGTCATAAAATTTCTTAAATCTTTTATATCTCCTTACCAAATCGAAGTAGAAATGTTAAAATTTGTATAGGGTTAGTTGATGAACAGCATATCTCTCTATATATTAAAATCAAAATGAAATCGGTTTTGAGATGCGCGCGCATCCTTGTTTTGAATAGCAGGTATAAAAGGTATATAGAGGATAGCACGTATACAAAGGAAAAAAAGGTTGTAAATCTTAATAAAAGCCTTGTACATGTACAAGGGTAAGTCATAAAATTGTTTTGAGTAGCAGGTATTAAAAGTATAAAAAATAGCAAGTATACAAAGGAGAAAAAAATGTGATAAATTTTTAATAAACGCTTTGTACATAGACAAGAGTAAGGGTAAAGTTGTAAAATTATTTAAAATGGCAGGTATACAAAGGTATAAAGGGGCGAGCTCATCCTGAAAGGAAAAACTAGGGGGGGGGGGACAAATGAGAATAAATTTGGTTGTGCAGTTTGGAATGTAGCAGTACTTGTCTGATAAAATAACCTTTTTTTCTTCATTTAATTTTTATTTCGAGCCCCGAAGGGGCGAAAAGCCACTAGTAACCCATTAAATTTGGGTCAAAATGGATCCAAAATGGCGAACTGTAAAAATATGAGCATAATTTGACGAGTCTCAAATTAGTAAAAATGTAATTACATAATATAAACTCATATAATTACGAGGGAGAAGAAGTGTACAATTTTTCCAATTCACCTACATACATGATATTGGAGGAGGAAGGAGGGGTTATCAAGCTAAAATTGTAGCTAAAAATGTAGTGGTGATTCATGAAAAACCGAACATTTTTAATGGCTTCATATGATAAAATGACCATAATTGACTAACCTATTCTGTTTTTAGCTGAGTTTTTAATAAAAACGATAGCTATTACAGCCTACCTGATTTGGGAAGGGAAGGTCGTGGGAGGGTGTGGTCTTCAAATCTTTGCGTTTCAAACCATTTGTAATCATCTGGCAAATGTCCAACTTTTTGGTATATATGTATATTTTTCCTCCACGCGTAGCGCCGGCGAGTATTCATAAAATTCGCTCAAAATTTGATGAGGAATTCTTCTTGAAAATGCGCAGAAGTGCTTTTTTTGTTTTTTCGAAAAATTTCAAAATGGCCGATCACTCAAATTTTGAGGGGGGCTGGAGAAGAGGCAAATAGCTCAAATTTTTCGTTTTTGATTTCATATGAAAGAGTGAGTCACGGACACCAACATATTTAAATTTCAGCTTCCTAAGTGCATATTGAGAGGAGTTAGATCAAAAAACGGCTTTTTGAGTAAGTTTTGAGTCATGAAATTTCTTGAATCTTCCATATCTCCCCACCAAATCAAGTTAAAGAGGTCAAATTTTGTGTGTGAGGTTAGTTGGTGACCTCAATATGACCTCTTGAATTTGGATCAAAATGGATCCAAAATGGCACCTATGAACATAGGATATTTTATATTAACATTGTCTGGATTATACATAACACTTTCAAAAGTTTTGAAATATTCATTTGTGAAAAATTTTTTCAGTCCCTGTTCGGCGGTACCATTATATTTTAATTCGATTATAATTCCTATACCTAAAGCCGGATTCATCATGAGGAGATCTAATTTCGGAAGGGAAATTACTATAGGAAATTTCATGAATCTTCCATATCTATTTCTTTTACCCTTAGTTAGACTTATATTGATTACTTTTTGTTTGACTCTATTTCTTTCATTTTTATAAATATTTTTGATGTGAATTGAGTCATGCTACTTCATGATTTACCTATCTATATATCTTCCTTTCTTTGTTTTTGTTAAAAAAAAAAAAAGTCAATAATTTATTATATTCAATTTTTTCATACGATAGCATTTCCTTTGTTTTTTTAAATAAAATTTGTTTTGTATTAATATCATGTCAATGATTGTCTTTAAAGCCGCCCTTGGGCGGGTGGCTGCATCTTGTGCTATATATGTTAGTGTAAGCACAAAGTTATTCTTTCATAATTTGCAGGATAAAATTTTCCTAATTTGATTATCGCCATAACCAAAAAGTATTTTTTCTTTTTAGCATAGGTATCTGAACCGTTTCAAATTTTTGAGTAGGTAAAATCACCATACATGAGTGCAGCTAGAGTAGCTTCACTAGTCATGTGTAGAAGAAAGTACGAATGAAACGGAACACAATGTATACTTGGTATGTGATGACTCAGTTTTAAAAATAAATCTACGTATTCTAGGTTTTTTCGGCAACACATATCAACTTGAAGAGGTGCACAAATACAAAACTTGAATATATTTGGTATAATGAATCTATATTATAATGAGCATCTATTCTGTTTTCTGTACAATTATGTTAATAGTAGGAAGGCTTTTTTTCAAAGGTTTCAAACATGGGCTGATATATTCTAAATGAATTCAAAATCGAAGCGTTTTTTTATTCATTCAAGAAAAACTCAGTTCATCCATTTTGAGGTGATTACTAGCCTGTTAGGATTTCCAGATTCAACTCTTGAATACAAGATGAAGTGTTTGAAAATTTGAAGGGAAAGATGGCACATAGCTAAGTATCTTAAAAAAGCTATTTCTGATAAGTAAAATCTAGTGTGATTTAATAGGCACTATAATTGTCTTTCTTTTAAAAAAAAAATTAGCTTAAAAATGCAATAGTAGTTTTTTATATACCTATTCCAAGAAGTAAGAAGTAAGAAATACGTTAGGTATTTTTAAAATCACTAAATGTTTAAAATCTTTCATCACAACATACCTTGCATCTGATTGAACCTCATACAAGCAAAACGCCAAATTCCCTTTCAATCAACAACCAGCTAGATATAACATAACGATAACACTGATTTCTATAATCACAACCAATTACAACGCTTTTGTAGCCAGTGATGTGATATGAAAGTATTTTGAAGTACCATAAATGGGAATTTTCTGCTTTGCCTACATGGGTTCAATGGGACGCACGGTATAAGACTATTTCAACTCAAGGTCTTCGCGTAAACTGTTTTACATTTATGCCAGGTCGTATTGTGGTGCCATTTGCTTTGCCTTTGATACTATCAATTATGCCTTCTTTGATTTCCTTATTTGGAATACGAAACCAAAAGTTGTTATCGAAGTTTTCCACACGTTCCATATAGGTTAAAAGTCCTAATTCACAAAACAACGAAATGATGGTATTAACAGAATCTTGAGTTATATCATCAATAGCTCTATTGGGCGCAACACGTCGTGGCAAAAACAACCACTGTTTTTTATCGAAGTCCGCCTCTTCAAAATGGACAGCTATTCCACTCCCATGCAACAGCGGATATATAATATGAAACATATTCTTTAAATCTAACCAGTACACGGTCTTTTCAAAAGTATTCGTATGTTGAATCCAATACTTGCCGACGTTCTTGAAATTCAAAAAATTGATGACAGACCATGTATTGTAAATGGTAAGGTTAATACTTGGCTCCATTATGTATCCATTATAGAAATCACGCGCTTTTTCTCTCAGATCTGAAGTAATATCGAAATGATCGAATAAAATGTCCAATTGTTCTTCTGTTACTCCATAAAATTCTTGTAGATCATTAACTATGGTGTTATGATGCACAACATCTGGAACATCGGCCAACAAATCCTTTTTATTGATGGATAGGGTACCCGTCAAAACAGCTTTCTTCAAGTACGGATTTTCGGTGAAAGATTTTCTGAAAAAATTTCTCAATAATTTGATACCATTTTGTATGAGCGACGCGCTTTCTTTCTTTTGCTCGGCGAAATAGGGTTCTTCTTGATATAACAAATAATACTCGAGAGACGAGCTATAACCATCTATAAGAATTATCACTGGCTTACCGAAATACTCGTACAACATTTTGGAAAGAATTTGCAAACTTCTTTCTAAATCTGTATCATTGATTGCAGCAAATAAAATCATATCTTTATCGTAGAGTGAGAATAAATTTAAATTTTCTTTGGCTTTCCTTTTCTCTTCTTCGTTCGTTTCGTTGCTGTACACGATGTTTTTCATGATTTCCTTCAAGAATAAGTGATTGTTGTATACTTTCACGATTTCTTCTTTTAAATTTTCAATAATAGTTGGAACGGAAAAGAACGACTGAAATAACAAATCTACGTAAATGACAGGATAACTCGCCAAATGCTCGTCGATGATATTTTTATAAGCACCTATCATCGGAGGATTTTTCAAAATAGTTGTTACTCTTTCGGCATTACTGTCTAAAAGTTTTTCGCCGAATATGTACATACGAGGTTGGAGAGGAGAATCAAATCCTTTGACTATCTTACCTTCGGTAAAGAATTTATAAATAGCGGACTGATTGGCTGGCACCGCTTTCTTGCTGGTGGTATTGATACGGATTTCAAAAAAAGATTTCAACATGTTCAGATTGACTGATTTACCGCTTCTTGAAGGAAATGTGATTACTATCACTTTGTGTTGAATTTCTAAAATTCTTTTGATTAGCAAACTCCGGTCAATGAATACGGTGCTTTTTTCCACCATCTCCAAATAGGTGATGTATTCTCTTACATCGATGCATGGGATTTTTACGAAATCGCTCGGATTTGGTATATGACGAACGCATATTCCCACATTTGAGTCGGCTGCACAGAATCGAATTGAAGAGAATATCCAGCAGTATATTAGACCGGTTGATAATGAAAAGATAATTTTCACCTTCATCGTTTTCCCATCTTTTGGCAACTTTAAAGTCAAATACTTTTTAAAGACATCTGAGTGATCCCAATGAGCTACCTGTTTACGAGAGAATTCACCGATTATTTGTAGATTAATTAAATTTCATTTCTTTACGTTGGCTCACCGAGGAAATTAATTTAAGTAGGTGAACACGTAATCGTACACAAGTTATTGGTTGGAATACTATCATTAAATATATAGGCCACGGTAATTACAAAACAAAGTGGATTTTTCCGCCTTTTGAATAAACTTATTAGTGTCCAAAATAAGTGCACTAATACCAAATTTATGAATATGCGTGATACGCCTATCAAAATTAGTTGTCGCGGATTTGAAAACTATTTAACGAAAATTTTTGCACCTACTTTTTAATGAAGCGGCTATTTTGTGATAGCTATACAACGTATCATAGATTTTCTATCAACATTCTGATAACTGGATCTCGCCAGTGGGGATTCTAATACAATCAACGTTTAATTAGGTTGTTCACATCAAATTTTGACCAAATTGAAGACAAAAAATGGAGAAAGTCCATCACTAACCTTAAAAAGCTTTTTCCTATCTTTTAAAAGAATTTTTAGCACAGTAAGATGTCTTTATATTTTCATAAAGAAAACAAAAGAGAGGTATGAAGAAAGAACTTGTGTATCTGTAATGACTCAATATCCTTAGCTAAAAAGAGAGCTTCATTATGAAAGTCTAAAAATCATGAGAAAATTAAAACTTGAGATGTAAAACAATAGAAAAAAAATGTAAGCAGCCATGCCGCATTACTGGAGCAGAGTTTTTAATTGGAGCTTGTTTTGATTTAGTAATAACCTTGCTTAACCGTTCATGACTACAGGCCACACCCAATACCAAGTCTGAAAACCCCTACCCTATCCTTTCCAAAAACACTTAAGAAGTTCAATTTGGCACAAATGTAGTATTTCTTGCCATGAAATAATCATGTGAACACGTATTTCTCAAATTATAACTATTTAAGGGGTCTTCAAATTAAATAATGAATTTAAGAGGTTATATTCTGGTCACAAAACTAATCCTACACACAAAGTTTGACCATTCTAGGCCGATTTGGTGATGAGATATGGAAGATTCATGAAATTTCCTGCAGCAATTTCCCCTCCAAAAGCCGTTTTTTGCTCTAACTCCCCTCCAAAATCACTGAGGAAGCTAAAATCAAAATACGTTCGTCACTTGGGCTCATTTTATCATATGACACAGCAATAAAAAATTTTCGACCCCTATTTTAGGTTGATAACCCCGCCTTCCCCCCTCCAACATCATGTATGGAAGTGAATTCGGGATATAGTATACAACTTATCCCTAATAACCATATGAATTCATATTAATTACATTTTTACCAACTTGAGGCTCCTCAAGCTCTACTCAAAATTTTGATAATCCGCCATTTTGAATCCATTTTGATCCAAATTCAAGAGGTCATATTGTGGTCACCAACTAACCTCACACACAAAATTTGACCTCTTTAACTTGATTTGGTGGGCAGATATAGAAGATTCAAGAAATTTCATGACTCAAAACTTCCTCAAAAAGCCGTTTTTTGATCTAACTCCTCTCAATATGCACTTAGAAGCTGAAATTTGGATATGTTAGTATCCGTGACTCACTCTTTCATATGAAATCAAAAACGAAAAATTTGAGCTATTTGCCCTTTCTCCAGCCCCCCTCAAAATTTGAGTGATCCGCCATTTTGAAATTTATCGAAAAAACAAAAAAACATTTTTGCGCATTTTCAAGAAGAGTTCCTCACCGAATTTTGAGCGAATTTTATCCACACCCGCCTGCGCAAGACGAGTGACACAAAAAACGAAATTTCCTCAAAAACAGGTTTTTGCTAACTCTCCTCAAAATGCACTTAGGAAGCTGAAATTTAAATATGTTGGTGTCCGTGACTCACTCTTTCATATGAGATCAAAAACGAAAAATTTGAGCTATTTGCCTCTTCTCCAGCCCCCCTCAAAATTTGAGTGATCCGCCATTTTGAAATTTTTCGAAAAAACAAAAAAAGCACTTCTGCGCATTTTCAAGAAGAGTTCCTCACCAAATTTTGAGCGAATTTTATGAATACTCGCCGGCGCTACGCGTGGGGAAAAAAATATATATATCAAATAGTTGGACATTTGCCAGATGATTACAAATGGTCTGAAACGCAAAGATTTGAAGACCCCACCCTCCCCTGACCTTCCCTTCCCAAATCAGGTAGGCTGCAATAGCTATTGTTTTTATTAAAAACTCAGCTAAAAAAACCATGTCTTATACCTGGGAATGAGTTTCAATGTAAGCTTGATTTAACTTGTAGATTATGTATTAACCTATTTACATTCACAGCATGTGCCTCTACATTTTTCAAGTTTCGCAATTTGAGACTCCTCAAGATTCCTTAGGTTTTAACCATTCACTATTTTGAACCAATTTTTACCCAAATTCAAAAGATCATATTCTGTTTTTCAATTGAACTCATCCACAATGTTTTAACATTTTAGGTGAATGTCCATTTACTTATAGCTTAAAGTAGGCAATAAAACTTATCGATAAGGGAGTATTATAAATTAAAATGTTTCCCAGTTTCCAGCTGACAAAACTAAATAACAAATGGATATCACCTTATATTACATAGAATTGTGGCAAACATAGGATATCAAATAAATGTACATAGATAGTCT
Source organism: Phenacoccus solenopsis (assembly GCA_009761765.1). Lineage (NCBI taxonomy): Eukaryota > Metazoa > Arthropoda > Insecta > Hemiptera > Pseudococcidae > Phenacoccus > Phenacoccus solenopsis. The sequence goes on along the minus strand of VFXL01000322.1, from coordinate 84,597 downwards.
TTTCCTTGAACAATTTATGGAAAGAACTGTGTACTAAGAAACTTCAGGAGTTTCGGGATTATCCAATTTATGTTGTAATATTTCTTTCATCTCTTGATTGGGAATCCGAATAACAATTTTCCTTTGAGAGATTTTCTGTTCATCTATGTGCACATTATTAGCTAGAGTGAAATATCCGATATCGAAAAGTAAGGTGAATATAGTGTTAATAGATCGCTCATCAGCTTTAACGTCCTTCCCCCAAACAACGGGCTTTCGTGGGTATAATATCGGTTGATGCTCTTTACTCAAGCTTTGATACTCGATTTCAAGGGTCTCCCCTTTGATTAGCGATTGAACGATATTTCTAAATTTATCAATTTTAAACCAATGTTCTAAATCATCAATACTGGTTACCCACTCTCTCCAATAATGAGTGATGTTCCTGCTATTCAAAAATCTCGCTGTAGAATAGCCATTGTAGATGGATACGTTGGAGTTCGGCTTAGTAGTATATCCTTCGTAGAATTCGTGCGCTTTTTTGGCTAATGGTGGTGGAATAGCGAAATAATCCATCAACGAATTAACTTCGCTTTTGGAGAATCCGTAGAAATCTTGTAAATCGCCGTCTAGGGCGCTGTAATGCACAAAATTATCGATACCGTCGAACATTTCTTTGACGCTTGCTGGTATGAAACCGGTGCAAATCACTTTTTCCACGTACGGATTATTGTTGATTGTATTTTTCAAAAAATTCTTCATGAAATTCAAAATTTTCTGCCATTCGTTTACATCGGTGATATCGGATTGTATCATGTGATCGAATATTCTGACGAAATCGTCCATCAATATGAAGACCTTCTTACCATATGCTTCGTACATTATTTTAGAGAGCCATTGAAAGCTTTCGGAGATTTCGGTCTCATTACCTAGTTCTTTTTCTAGAACGTATTTTTCATAACGATCGTAATTTTCTTCGCACTGCTTCTTGTATGTTTCATTTGTATTATTATTTCTCATGGTTAAATCCAGAGCGGCTGAGAGATAAAAATGATCATTAAAGAGCTCGACTAATTTCGGTTCCAAAGTTTGCATAAAACCATAATGTTTACGATCCATTGTTTGGGCGCCCAACCAACTGAACTCTATGACCATCCTTCTGCCTAGATATTCATTAATTATATCTTTATGCTGGGAAATAAGTGGAAGCTTGGAATACCTTTGCATTCCATATGTACCGCTGGTCATACCGTTAACAAAATAATAATAAGCGTGAGTTTGCGTTGGATCGATTTCTAAACCTCCACCAATTTGCTCCATCATTAAGAAGGCTTTCAACATCCGTAAGTTGGTACTTTTACCGAATTTTGGCGGATATGTAATCAATATAGCTTTATGAGGGTCTTCTACGATCCTTTTAATGAATAACGATTTATCTATGATTACCGTAGTATCTTCCAAGAAATTGAAAAATGTATCCGAGCCTATCATCAATTTTTTCAATCCAGGGTTAAACTTACTGTCCTCTTTTATGATAAGTTGCGATGGCCATGCATTCGCGGTGTGCACCATCATACTATTCCAACATGTAGAGGCATACAAAAATACAATTAATCGAAACATTTTAGCGAGAAAGCTATCCATAGCTGGAGACAACATTATATCGGTCACTTTAAACTATTCTCTCAAATATCAGTTACAGATATCGTGCATCAGATATTAAATTTTTTTTCAAGGACCACTAATCGTTCATCTAAATCTAAATGAAATGTTTTATCGTCAGCTGAAATAAGGTAAGTGAGAATGTTAACATGATAGGTAGAGGCACTGTATAAGATGCTTCAATTCAAGAAAATACTGAAAGAAAGCGCTGCTTACGCATACACAGAGTGTAGGATACCTAGCGCGAGTTTAGATAATTTACTTCAAATTCGAGTGAACGGAGTACCATTAACAATAAATGTCACTCATTCAATCCATAGCCATGACGCTGACGTATTCTGAGAGAGAGAAACAAATAATTTTGAAGAAAAGTAGATACAGATATATTTTTTTAAAAGGGAATGTAGGTAGTAGGCACTCGATTTGCAGCTCAAGAAAGATGAGTTTGACCTCATGTCCTTTAATTTGCATCATTATTTTTTTACAAGTTGATCTTTTATCTCCCCCCCCCCTTCTATTACACCGGGAGTGTATAATTGCTAGGATTGTTACGCTCAGTGTCGAGAATTCCATTTATATTTGTTTTTTGTATTTTATTTTGTAAATGAGGGATGTGATTTTTTTTTTTTTTAATTCGACTGGGTTGTCCGGAATGTTGGTTGCATGAATCTTCAGACTGTCGCAGGTTTATTTGATGTAGGAGCATTCAAAAAGGAGGTGTAAGACTGAGACTCGTTCGGCGTTGCAAACAGGGACGTACCGAAAGGGGGGAGGGGGGGAGCTTCCCACCTTGGCTTTTGGAAAACTGGTAAATTTGGAGTTTTAGCGTAAAGTTGGTAAACTTGACCACTTGCGCAGTATTATTACAGCTATTTTTAAATTTTTTGAAGACTAACATTCTTGGAGCAGAAAAAAAAAAAGGTCAACAGTTGGTAAAATTTCATAGTATTAGTTGGCAATTTTTGGTTCCCCCCCCCCCTGAAGAATGTCCTCGGTACGCCCCTGGTTGCAAAACTCACAAAAAGGTTTAGGGATGCAGGAAAACTTGGGATTTTTTCTTGATATTTATATTACATTCCCACAGACGTAACGGTGACATTTTACAAAGGTCGGGGGGGGGGGAGAAAATCAAAAAATCACCAAGTATCAATATCATGCAATTTTACTATCTGTCCGTCTTTTTTTTTTTTGCTTCAGAAGAATAGATCCTATAGTCTCGTTGATCTTTGAAAATGGATGGAATTCTTTATCAATAATAGGAAATCATCATGTAAAAAAAAATACTATCTTAACAAAGAACAATTTGATGAAGTACAACACATTGATATTTTTTCAAATTTTTACGAAAGTTGAGATTTTCATAGTGAAAGTTCAGTTTTCGATTTTTGAACGTTTTACGGAGCTGTTGAAATTCCAGTAGTGCTTTTTCTATATACCTTCAAAGTTGGCTATATTTTGTAAAAATATGAAAAAGGAAAAAATCAGGTAGTCATAGTCCAATCCTCTCTAATAGATCTCGAGAAAATAGATTTTAGTCTTTGTACTTCTAGGGCAAGACCAACTTGTGAAAGCAAGACGAGTATTAGGTAAATAGAACAGAACACGAGCTCAAAACTCGAAACATTTGGTTGATTTCATATTGTCAAAAGTAAAATTATTGTACACACCGAATAAAAATTACATGATCACATTCGTCTATTAAAAAAACAAAGATATGTTACCTAAATAACTTCTTTAAATACAGTCATTGTTCTTTTATATTTCCATATTTTCGTACATTTTTCAATTTTATCTACATAAAAAAATTTGATAACTAATCTGATGAAATTTTATGTGGATAAATTCTCTACCATTTACCTACTCGTGACATCGGTCACGCATCCAGATTTTATTTTTATACTCTTTTCTCACTTCAGCAACCATTTCCATCCCATGTTACACTATTATAGATATAATTACCTAAGATAAATTAATTTCATCGTATCATTCGATAATTCGATTAATACTCGCTCGAACATATCAATATAATTCTGACGTGAAATTAAGTAATGGTTTAAATTATTTTCAAACCTTAGGTTAAATTATTTAATTTCATAATCATTATAGATATAAAAATTCCTCCATCATCGAGACCTTTTCGAATCCATACGTACGGTTCAATAATCTGTCAGTGAAGTTGTAATTTCATCAGCTATCTAGTGATGAACAGGGAACCGAAGACTATTAAGATAATGTTATAGCAAAAACGAGCAATATTATCGGTTCTGTTCATGGAATCAGTTTCAGTTGTAATGAAAAAAATTGTTAAATTCATTGCTTATTAAAGAGTGAAAATTCTTGTCGGTTAAAATTTCGCGAATAAACTTTGCTTATATTTATGGTAAGTACCCTTGAGGGTTTTCAGTTATCTCTCTAGAATTCTAATTAAGTAGGTGAATGTTTCAGAAGGAGAGAGGAAATTGATTCCTTGATATTTAGGCGAAGTTATCTTTAATATGAAAAAATGAGATGATCACCTCACTTATACTATTTGATGAGAAGTACGAAATAGGAGAAAAAAGAATGATTATTTTCTCAATTTCTTTTCAAAGGTTTTTTGAATTAAAAATATTAATAACTTACCTATGATGACAAATTCATATGAAAGTACAATTAAATTATCATGAAAATGACAATATAAAGGAAAAAATAATTAGTCAAACATAAAATCAAGTATAGCGAAGGAAAAAATACGAAATGCAAAAACTTATTACCTATGTAGATACGAACAGAAAATTAAATTTTAATAATTTCTTATGGCGAAATTATGCCAACTTATTCGAGTTAATTTTTTTTTAAATTTTTTTTTCAGCAATAATCAAACAATTATTTGCTCCTGACTCGTTCAAATGGATGAAAATAGATTCAATTTTTGAATAAAAAAGGAATTACTCCATTGCACCTCTAATAATGAAATTAGAATTTGTATGGATTATTACCAAATCTACATCACGTGAATGATTCTATGTTATGTGACTTACATTCCACTCAGCCTCACAATCTTTGAATAAATTTCTTTTGAATCGTCGTTAACGCGTAATTAAATTCGATTCTGCGATAACGATGTGTTATTTCATAGACTCGATTTTTACTTGACATCAGAAATCCGCTGTATTACATCATAAGCAATCCAAATCCTTCGATTTCATTACCATTCCACCAGCTGGTCACATCGATGACAGAAAAACCAAAACTGAAACGTATCGCTGAGGCCAAACTACCCACCGAATTTGGCGAATGTCTTATGATCGGCTTTGAAGAGATTGCAAATGGGCGCGATCACGTAGCATTAGTTTATGGCGATGTTACCACCGCTGAACCTGTACTATCTCGTATTCACTCAGAATGCCTCACTGGAGACGCATTATTCAGTATAAGATGTGACTGCGGATATCAGTTAGAAGCAACTTTAGCTCAGATCGGTCAAGAAGGCCGGGGAGTGTTATTATATCATCGTCAAGAGGGACGTAATATAGGTCTTTTGAATAAGATACGCGCTTACGCTTTACAAGACGAAGGACTTGATACCGTCGAAGCTAACTTGAAGCTCGGTTTCAAAGCAGATGAACGTGATTTCACTATTTGCGCCGAAATGTATAAAATGTTGGGTATTAATGAAATACGCTTGCTTACTAATAATCCTGAAAAAATGGATATCATGAAACAAGCTGGAATCAACGTAGTTGAACGCGTGCCATTGGTGGTTGGTCGTAATCGAATTAATTCTCACTATTTGGATATTAAAGCCAAAAAATTGGGTCATTTATTTCAAAAATAATATCGCCTCGTGGATCTATACACATTTAGTCATTTACATGGAGGTGTAATGGTATTCTGGATCTGACTTCGGGTGCAGTCATATGATGGAAAAGGTATGGCTAATGGTAATCGTGTATCGAGACCTGTTCCCAGTGTAACATCGATTTGCTAATTTGGGCTTATTTACCATTGTTCGAGAAATAATAATTTGCTCGCTTATGCCTTTCGTTAACAATATTAAAAATATAACTATGAAGACTGGTGATACAACAGTGCCATGTCCAATCTTAATATTCTTTAGTTCATTTAATTTCTTTTATATGTGAGTTAAAATATATATGTTGTTTTATATTTACTCGCAGTATACGTTTGACTTGAATCGTTTTAAACTTTATACTAAAATCACGATGATATAATTTTTCAACCCTTAATTGGCACACATGGGTGAATTTCACCCATCGGTAATACAAACTCGCTGCGCTCCGGCGTAACCTGCTGCTCATCCCTGTGTACCCTTTATAGTTGAATGTTGCCACAATTTCTTCAGTTTGGGAATCTGTGTTAGTTGCATACATCAATTTTTGAAGGGGCAGATTTACTTCTGAATTTTTATGTAAATTATTCATTGCATTTTTCGGGTCGCAAAAATTGAAAATAAAACCATGCTATGTTGTAGTTCGAACGATTTGCAAGAAAAAAACATAGAAGAACAAATTGCCTATCTTCAATATTGAAGGAGCTATAAATTTTCAAAAATTGTTCTATTCTATTCTATGTATGCTGCCCCTTCAATTTTGATATTATGCAATTTTTTTTGTAATGAAATTCTGCATTTCAGGGAGCACAATAACATATTCTACTTCAATTTCTTGAGTGACTCAGCACAATTTTTATTTTTTAATTTAAATTACTTTTATGTGTGCCATCAGAGTGTTAATTGTTGAAAGGAGCAACCAATGAGGTAAATCAGCTAAGAGTTGACTTCCAACCACTCTACTGAGTTTTTCGATTCTAATTTTACTCAAAAGTAATAAAAGTAAGGCAAAACTTGACTTTCACCTGATTCTTAAGTAATCTACAATACTGACATCGACCTTGACTTCGTAGCAGATTTGATTAAAAATGGGGAATGATCAAAATTTGAGGATGCTTGAAGAGCCTCAAATTGTTCAAACTAATGAATATAAGCTCATATAATTACTAAAGAGTCGGTTATAATGGTACTGACTGTGTCAATGAAATTTTCACGGAATGGCTAGAACTATCCAAAAAATCCCCATTACTTCGAAGTGATAACATTGCCTGATTCACTAGCTATTATAAACGGTTCCATAAAAAAACACAGGTTCAACTTTTCTGCGAAAAATTCAGTGCCATTATAACCGACGCTTAAGACGTAGGTTCTATACCAAATGAATCTTTAAAGGTGATGTTGGAAGGAAACAAGAGGGTTCATTGTTTTCAAAGTAAGGGGAAGGTTTAAGAAGAGAAGAACATTTTTAATGGTGGTTTCATATAACAAATTACCAATATACGTATATTGTACTTCCAAGTTTATAATTGAATTAGAAAGAGTGTTTGGAGGGAAAATTAAGTCAAGAACTGGAATATATGACCCAATGAATATTAGCCCTTAATTGGCACACATGGGTGAATTTCACCCATCGGTAATACAAACTCGCTGCGTTCCGGCGTAACCGGCTGCTCATCCCTGTGCACCCTTCATAGTTGAACGTTGCCACAATTTCTTCAGTTTGGGAATCTGTGTTACTTGCATACATCAATTTTTGAAGGGGCAGATTTACTTCTGAATTTTTATGTAAATTATTCATTGCATTTTTCAGGTCGCAAAAATTGAAAATAAAACCATGCTATGTTGTAGTTTGAACGATTTGCAAGAAAAAAACTTAGAGAACAAATTGCCTATCTTCAATATTGAAGGAGCTATAAATTTTCAAAAATTGTTCTATTCTATCCTATGTATGCTGCCCCTTAAATTTTGATATTATGCAATTTTTTGTAATGAAATTTTGCATTTCAGGGAGCACAATAACATATTATACTTCAATTTCTTGAGTGACTCAGCACAGTTTTTATTTTTTAATTTAAATTACTTTTATGTGTGCCATCAGAGGGTTAGTCAAAATTAATCCATAATGGCGAAAGGTCAACATTTAAGAAAACTTCGAGAATTCTCACAAATAGCTTAAATTTGATAAATATGTAATCTAATACTGTATACATGATGACTGAGGGACAAGAAATGTACTATATTTCAAATCCATCTTCATAGATAACGATGGAAGAAATTTTCAGAACATGACTCCTAACCTCTAGTTATTTTAAAACACTGACTACTAACTTCGATAGCTTCTGAATCAATTTAGAGTCATTTCAACTTCAAATCTTCAGACATATCTGAGCTCTTGGCTAAAAGAAATTTGTCAATATTAGGTAATGAAAAACAAGAATAAGTACCTACCTCATCTAATGAAACATGTATTTCCCTCGAATAATCGCAATTAGTGTGAACTAATTGGAATTAAACCTCGATTTAGATTACAACGATTAGACTCAGTAAAATATGTAGCATTTAATGGCCCGTTTTTTAATTTTTCGAGATAATACTTTCGATAAATATCTTCGTTCAATTTACAAACACGATTATTTCTTACATTTCATTCGAAAAGTAATTCAAAAGGGGAAAAATCAATGCGAGTGCTCTGAGAGGGAAATTTTCCTCTTTACATGCTCCAAAAGTATTAAATTTTCCCTCCGTTTTTGCATAAAAAGTTTCCATGTCTAGTATGTTTTAGCAAAGGCCTCGTATGGCATGCATTATTCAATTACCATGTAAGTATTTAATTGATTTACGATTTCAATCAGACTCGTTCATCATACTCACTTGAGTACCACTGAAAAGTATTTTACTTATAAACTAAGAGTATTCGCATAAAATCTGATTCCATTGTAATAATATATTTGTAGAACGATTCGAATTTTATTTCATCGTCGATGGTGACGGTTATTTCGATAAAATGATTCGGTTGAAGTTGCTGTTTATCTCTATTTGCTGGCACAGTACACTGATACATATCACAGCTGCATGGCCAACAGAACTTCGTATGAAAGATGAGGCGAATTTCAGGGATAAGAAAATAACGATAGGCGCGTTCACCTTTTACGAATTCGTCGAAGGTAGTTCAGTAATGGTGGACAAATCGTTATTCATAAAACGAATTCTAGAAGACAAGCATAAAGTATTACTAATTACGTACCCGCCGAGATTCTGTAAAAGTACCAATTTGAAGATGTTAAAAACTTTCGTTGAAATGGAGACTGATTTCGAAGGTAATTTCGTACAACCATCGGAAACAAGAGCCTATAGTTTTTTCACCAAAGGTGTAATATCCGAGAGAGAAAGAGGGCAAACGTTTGGCAAACCTTTGTTAATCGCTCAGCACAAAGATATCGTCCACAAGCATCTAGCTCAATACCCCGTCATGCATTTTAGCTGGTTGGGTGCCAGTACCGTTGATCGAAAGTATAACAGTTTTATCGAAGCTTTGAAACCGCTTGTCGTATCTTTTTTCACTGATCATCTTTATCTAGGGAAAAGGTTGAAATTAATCGTGAATAATAACGCTACGAACGAAACTTACAAAGAAGATATTCAAGAAGAACTCGACCAGTATCAACAATACGCTTTGGATAGAGATTTCGAAGACGATACTCAAATAGAAGATTGTTTTCTTTGGCTTTCGAGAGTATTATACGAACAATATGGTAGAAAGTGATACTCTTGATGGACGATTTCGGACGATTTCGTCCACTGAGGGACAAGAAATGTACTATATTTCAAATCCATCTTCATAGATAACGATGGAAGAAATTTTCAGAACATGACTCCTAACCTCTAGTTATTTTAAAACACTGACTACTAACTTCGATAGCTTCTGAATCAATTTAGAGTCATTTCAACTTCAAATCTTCAGACATATCTGAGCTCTTGGCTAAAAGAAATTTGTCAATATTAGGTAATGAAAAACAAGAATAAGTACCTACCTCATCTAATGAAACATGTATTTCCCTCGAATAATCGCAATTAGTGTGAACTAATTGGAATTAAACCTCGATTTAGATTACAACGATTAGACTCAGTAAAATATGTAGCATTTAATGGCCCGTTTTTTAATTTTTCGAGATAATACTTTCGATAAATATCTTCGTTCAATTTACAAACACGATTATTTCTTACATTTCATTCGAAAAGTAATTCAAAAGGGGAAAAATCAATGCGAGTGCTCTGAGAGGGAAATTTTCCTCTTTACATGCTCCAAAAGTATTAAATTTTCCCTCCGTTTTTGCATAAAAAGTTTCCATGTCTAGTATGTTTTAGCAAAGGCCTCGTATGGCATGCATTATTCAATTACCATGTAAGTATTTAATTGATTTACGATTTCAATCAGACTCGTTCATCATACTCACTTGAGTACCACTGAAAAGTATTTTACTTATAAACTAAGAGTATTCGCATAAAATCTGATTCCATTGTAATAATATATTTGTAGAACGATTCGAATTTTATTTCATCGTCGATGGTGACGGTTATTTCGATAAAATGATTCGGTTGAAGTTGCTGTTTATCTCTATTTGCTGGCACAGTACACTGATACATATCACAGCTGCATGGCCAACAGAACTTCGTATGAAAGATGAGGCGAATTTCAGGGATAAGAAAATAACGATAGGCGCGTTCACCTTTTACGAATTCGTCGAAGGTAGTTCAGTAATGGTGGACAAATCGTTATTCATAAAACGAATTCTAGAAGACAAGCATAAAGTATTACTAATTACGTACCCGCCGAGATTCTGTAAAAGTACCAATTTGAAGATGTTAAAAACTTTCGTTGAAATGGAGACTGATTTCGAAGGTAATTTCGTACAACCATCGGAAACAAGAGCCTATAGTTTTTTCACCAAAGGTGTAATATCCGAGAGAGAAAGAGGGCAAACGTTTGGCAAACCTTTGTTAATCGCTCAGCACAAAGATATCGTCCACAAGCATCTAGCTCAATACCCCGTCATGCATTTTAGCTGGTTGGGTGCCAGTACCGTTGATCGAAAGTATAACAGTTTTATCGAAGCTTTGAAACCGCTTGTCGTATCTTTTTTCACTGATCATCTTTATCTAGGGAAAAGGTTGAAATTAATCGTGAATAATAACGCTACGAACGAAACTTACAAAGAAGATATTCAAGAAGAACTCGACCAGTATCAACAATACGCTTTGGATAGAGATTTCGAAGACGATACTCAAATAGAAGATTGTTTTCTTTGGCTTTCGAGAGTATTATACGAACAATATGGTAGAAAAGTGATACTCTTGATGGACGATTTCGTCCGAGTATTCGATCATATGTTACTTACTGATTACACAAGAGCGGAGGAGTGGAAGAAAGTGTTGGAATTCATGAAAAATTTCATTAGCAATACGTTAAATGATAATCCATACATAGAAAAGGCCGTTATTACCGGATATTTACCCGTAAATAAGGAAGAGATGTTCCTAAATATCAGCGACTTTGTTCATTACAACTCTTTCGACGGCGATTTACACGATTTCTACGGCTTTTCCAGGACCGAATTTAATTGGCTTAACGAATATTTCGAAATTCACCCGAAAGTATGCAAAGCTGTGCTGAAATTTTACGAGGGATATACTACCAAACCGAACTCAAACATTTCCATTTACGATACACATTCGGTGACGAAATTTTTGAACAGCAAAAATATCACCAACTACTGGACTGGGTGGATAGGCTTCTTAGAGGAGATTGAAAATTGGTTCGTGATCGAAGAATTCAGAAATCTTATGCAGTCATTGGTCGAAGGCGAGACTGTTGAAATTGAGTATTTGAATTTAAATCTAACCAGCAAAGAAATATTATTTCCGAAAAAACCTGTTACCTGGGGACAAGACTCGAAACTAGAAACCCACTACATGAATACCATATTAACGGTACTTTTCGATATTGGATATTTAACTATTGCAAAAGTGCACATAGATGAACAAAAGCTTTCTCAAAGGAGAATTATCTTGAGGATTCCCAATGAAGAAATTAGACACGTGATACGGTACCGATTAAAAAATCGCATACACTCTTCTACTACCGAACGTATTCGAAATGGTACAGCTGGTAATGCATCTAAATCGAGAAAATGATCAACTGAAGTCTCTATATTTTTAATATTTTGCATTGAAAATGTATATTCATTGACATACAGATAGCATTTTAATGTACATAATCTTGCTGTTTTTACACCTCCGCAAAAATTTGTTTACAAATCATTTTTAAATAATATATTATAGATTCAAATTACCATCCTATCCTCTAACCAAAACATCCAACATTTTTAATACTCGTTTTTTTTTTTAAGGTGGGAGGAATTTTATTTAATTTTTAAATTTCCTGCAATTCATAGGAAAATTTTAATTTTTTTTTTAATGTTCTGGTATTTTATTATTTTTAAGTATTTTTGTTTTTTGTTTTTTTCTAATTATTATTTCATTAACAATATTTATTTTTTTCCACTTTTTCAATTTTGAGAATCCTCTCACATGTCAACATAATTTTTCATTTTTAGATGCTTAATGTTTTCAAATTTTGAAATATTTTTAGTTTTTTTTTTCGTATAATTTTTTCAATTAGCGTTTTATTTCACTTTTTTTACAATATGAAACCATGAAATTGAATACCCATTTTTTCTTAATTTTTCGCACATTATATTTCAAGTTTCAGATTTTCTAAATTTTTGATTTGTAATTAATTTTTTGATATTTATTCAATTCTAAAATAAGTTAATTTTTATTTTGTATTTCTTCTTTCACATCTTCCAATGTTGAGTAAATTCTCACTTTTCTGCATGATTTCTTCATTTTTAGATGATTTCTTAACTTTGATGATTTAAAAAATTTGTAAATGTTTCTTGATTGTATTTTTTCACTGTTGTTTTAGAATTTGAAAAATTTTTTTATTCTATATGTTATAGGATGTTTGTTTCAATAAACTGCATAATATGCCTAGACTTCATCATGAATTGGAAAAACAAAAAGGTGGATTTCTCCAGCCCCAACAACAGTATATTTTGTAATATTAATATCATTATGATATCCTCATGATACGGTGGGTTCAGTTTTATAAAGTCAAGTGGGAAAGATAATAGATTGTTTAAAATTATCAAAAAGTTGATATGTACCAAAAAAAGTGTTGGGAGTTATTTCTGATCGTTGCATTTTTAATTTGAAAAACACCTTAAAAAAATCTCCTAGGGGGAGTTAGCCACCCAACCCGTCCCCCCTAAAACTGACTATGTCATGATATTAAAATATGAAAACAAAATCTGATAAGAGACATTACTAAATGAAATGAAAATTTATGACTCAAAAGGAAGGGAACCAAAAAAATATAAAACAGTATGGTGAGAGGGAATTATTACTATGAAGAAAAACAAAACATGTCATTCCGAATCTTAGACATAATAATAAGAAAAGGAGAAAAACTACATGTTATGAAAACAAAAATTTACTTGAATTTAAATACCCTTTTAGACCTTTGCAAGATTTATAAAAGCTCCCAGACTTCTGGAGCGAGCTTGGATGGGCGTTATATACCATGTCACTATAAGATTCTGGAGCCCCTGCCTACCACCAGGGATCTGGGTGATTTCTTGACCAATTCACCATTTAATTACAAATTATACTTGGTACCTTGTCTAACAAAACATAATACTTCCTAGTAATTTATTATCTTGATCACAAATTAGAGTGATAACAGAAGTAAATCTGAAGAGATAAGCTCATATAATAAAATAATTTAAGCACTCCCTACGTGAAAGTTGCTACATACATTTACCAATTAGATACTAAACAAATACTTACCTTTAGTTTGTGATTTTTTTTATGGCTCCAATAAATTCTTGAAGTTTTTAATATCTTCTTGAGAATGAATAATGGTAAAATGTTAATGAAATATTTTAACACGAAAATTTCATAATTTAAAAGCGCAATGATTTATTGTTTGGAGTAGGTGATTACATTTTATTGCTTTAGGTGGATTTTGGTTTCATCGACATTGTCATTCTAATGAAGAGCGTGCACAGTTTGTTTTGTTTGTGCCTCTGTATACACTTATACGTAGAGACACAAGGTGAGTTGCTTTATCGTAGTAATGTTTGTATTAAAGAAAGAGCACACAATGTATTACCTATCTACGATGAAGCCAAGCAATTCAAGGATTTCGTAGAAAAGAGCGACGTGTTTGTCGACAAAAGCTTACTAATTAAAGCCCTCTTAGAGGACGGTAATTCAGCCCTTTATATCACCTGCCCGAGGAAATTCGGTAAAAGTATTAATTTACACATGTTGAAGACCTTCGTGGAAATTGAAAGAGGGGTTAATGGCTCCACACTTCCGATGGAATCGACTTGGAGTTATAGATTCTTCACGAAAGGCGAAATTATTACCTCGAACAATACTATAAAGAAATTGCTAAATCCGCCATTAATCGCCGAGCACAGAAAACTTATTAAGAAATATTTAGGTAAATTTCCCGCGTTGCATTTCGATTTCACGCGCCTCGTAGTAGAGGAAAATACCTACGATGGATTCGTACGAGCATTTCGAAAATCAATGAGTGAAATTTATAAGGAATACTCCTTCTTGAAGAACGAGTTGCGTTCCATACAAGAATCAAATTTGCCGATGGTGCGAACGTATGCGGCGCAGATTCAGGAGCTGACTTTCGAACAGTACGAATTAGGCAAGCCTCAAGTCGACGCGTTACAAAATGGTCTGAAATTTCTCAGCGAACTTATGCATTCGCATTATAGAAAACGTGTTTTCATGCTAGTAGACGAGCCCGAATATCCATTCAATCAGAATAATTTTCCAAGTGATCAAGAAAAGATAATTCGACAATTCTGCGCTGGTTTCGTCGAAATGAGTGTTACCTCGAATACTCACTTATCCAAAGCGATAATCACCGGAGTACTCGAATTATCGGAGGAAGATAGCGAAGAGGATTACGAAGGAGATTTTCGTAACATAATTCGAATGTATAATATAGTGAACAACCCGATGTACCAGTTTTATGGATTTACTTCAGAAGAGATGGAAATGTTATTCGAACATCTCAAAGTACCAACAAAGTTAAGCCAAAGTGCGCTTCATCGATATCGAGGATATAGAATGAGTTATAATACATCTTCATTAATTTATAATGTATGGTCCATCGTGAATTTCTTGAATACGCATAGAGTTGAAAATTACTGGTGGCGGAGCACCTGTAGTAGTCAACGTTTATATAAATTATTCTCTTTTCCGGAAGTCAGACAAATGTACGAATCGATTATGGAAGGGAAGTACCGTTCTATACACCACAACGATACACGATTTACCCTTGAAGAAGTATCGATGATTAAACAGCTGATCAGACGAGAATATCTCAAAATAGATAATCAAATTGAATCGATGCTTCTTTCTTATTTCTATGCTAGTGGATATCTCACAATGACCAGCGCAGTTACTCACTTTATGGAGCGACCGGTTGAGTTTATTGAACTGAGGATATCCAATGCGGAAATCAAAGGAGGTATAGATGCCGTGTTAAACCGCTACAAAGAAGTCAAAAGTATTACAAACATTAATTTAGATCTTGTACACAATATGACAGATCATACTCCGCAATGGAAATTCTGAATCTCCAAAATTGCACATGGATATGTAGGCGCACTTACTCAGTATTAGGTATATCTATTTGGTACTTTGATTTATATCATATATAGCGAACTATAAGAAATACTCGGATATACATACGTAATTTCAGATTTATAACATCTTATATGAGCAGTTTGCTACCTTTTATGACATCTTAAGAATGAAATGCATTGGTTAAGGAAGAAGAATTCCATCTAAACAGAAACTGACATTATAGGTATAAAGGATTTACTGAGGAATCTTCAATCCTAAATCCAAGTTCCAAGACTACTTCAAACTTAATCTATTTCATCAACATTATTATCCTATCGAGTTGAAAGAGTAATTTTATTACCTGCATTGTTGCACATTACTTTTTCATCAATGTACTGGTGTTTTGCATCGAATTTTCAATCAATCTAGATCCACAACAAATACAAACGTTTCACGCACTAAAAACTCGTTTATGAAATCAAATTAGCAGAACATTAACACTCTTGAAACAAATACTTCGCACTAACAAAGTGAACAAAGGTAATTGAGAATTATTTTGATTTTCCAAAAGCGAAATTTCAAAGAGTACCGCCAAATTCATCACATCTTCGTTATTTATTGTGATAACGTTTTTGACCATTCGCGTTTTGGTTGTGGCGCGCTACTCTTACATACATTCACGTGTAGACCAGTAAGCTGTCTGCATCACATTGCCTAACCTTCTCCTAACTAGGTAACAGGAATGAAGAATTAATCGATGAACTTAATTTTTCTAACACTATTGTTAGGCATGTAGGTTTATCAACTTATTTTAATACTTCTTAGATCTTTTTTCTTCGACATCTTTAAATTATAATTGTCTGTTGGGTATAGGTATAAGAAAGAAATACAACTACATATTTTTGTTTATAAATGACAAGATGTTGGAATGCAAAGTTTAAAAAGAGCTGAAAAAACGCAAAATTGCGCATTTTTCTACATATTTTTGGGACTGATTTATTCGGAAAACTAAAAAAAACTGCAGAAAGATGGTATGAACTGAATTCGTGTATGTGAGATCAGTATCCATACAATCAGAGACTCGGGCATAAGGGCAAAATTTTGCTTTTATGTTCCTGTATATGCATACATCATAGAAGTCTACTTTTTCTGGAAAATACTGCGAGACCCTTGTAATAGCTGCGTTTCCAGAAACGGATTTGACTCTGACATAGCATGTTTATGTATATATAACAAAACGTTAGTTATTACTCAATATGATAAAAAAACGCGTCGATCCCCATGTCCGCTACGTGCACTGCCCATTGCATGCAGTGTGCATTGTGCAATCTAACATAGGTGTATTTTGCCTGCACTCTCTTGATGAAAAATGGGGTTGATAATAGATCTGGGGAAATGTCTGCACACCCTTAATAGGTATTCAACTTTTTTTGTGGCAATACTAGGGAAAATATAGGAAAAAGCGTGAATAACAGCAATGTTAATAGTATTATTTAGTTGAAATTGATTATAAATTATACTCATCACTCACTATGTTAGATCTTTTTAAATCATAAGATTTCCCTCAATTAAAAAATCAAAAATAATTTTTTATTCCTTCAAATTTGCTATTGACTTGCGTTTCGAAATTCTTATTCACAGGGAGGGGTGTGTTCTAACCAGGTGTGATTGTGTAGTGCTTGAATCAGTACATAAATATAAATACCTAAGAGTGGTGGTACTCGATTCTAAGCTTACCTGGATTCGCCAGTGTGAATATGTTCAATCCAGATTAAGGCGTTTAAATTTCCTCTTATACTGGGTGACTACTTGATTCGAGCACCCAAGCGAAAAAATTAGCTAAAAGGTGAAAAAACTCAAAACAAATATGCATTGAATTAAAATTTTGGATTTCATTGATAAACACTTTTAAGCATTAAATAAATATTATTTATGGTATTCATTCTTGCTAATATCATTCAAATACATAATTTATTTCTATCAGGGAAAGATTTTTGCGCTTTGGGTGCTCGAATCAAGTAGTCACCCGGTATTTACTTAGGTAAATTTGTCTCCAAAAGGCATCTCAGGACTTTTTATCAGGCAGCGAATTTGTCCACTCTTTCTTATGCACTTTCTTTTTGGGGTAGTAGTGTTGACTACCTAGTGCAACCATTAAAGGTCCTTCTAAAGCGGGCGGCCAAGACAGTGGCAAACCTTTCCCTTTCTGAGTCATCAAAGCGCACATTCCAGTTCATTGGCTCACTCAGCTTTGAATGAATGGTCACACTTAAGACATTCCTTCCTGTGAGAGGGCCTGATTAGTTTTTGGACGAGATCGGATGTGAGTTTGCGTGAGGCGTGAGTTGAGGTTTTTTCGTTCTCGCATAACTCAAAAACAAGATTTTTTTTTTAAATTGATGAAAAACAACGCGTGACGAAGAGATCAGGTAAATACATATAAACAATATAGGCTCGTGGAGAGAATTTCGGTTTTAGAGGAAATTAGGAGCTTCGCCACTGCCAGCTTCGCGGCCCAACCCCAGTCTTGGTCTTTAATTTTACATTTTTCATCAGTTTTTTAAAAGTTAAAAAAATCCATATATTAAAATCGTGTAGTAAATATCTCAAGTGAATTTAACAGAAAGTTGAAGAAAAAAAGAGAATTTTTGAGGTTTATTTTTAATTTAATTGGTAAAATGAGTGGACTCCAAGAAATGTTTTTGCCAACCTGGTCGATGAACATGCTTCTGGCTACGCTACTAAGCTAGACTGATAATGGTTTTCCACCCTTTTTATTATTTATTATTATTATTATTAGTATTTTCGATTTTCAACATAATTATATGTATGTTCCAAAATTCGAGTTTACGTTAAAAAAAAAACTCCTCACCATTTTGCACTTCACCAAAAAATATTGATAAGAAACTTTCATGTGGGAGATGCACTGCACATTAATTTTCACAAAACTGTTATCTAATTCAATCGTAATTTTAAGAGTATTTAAATACTAATAAAAGATTTTTGCTCAAAATAAGGAAGTATAGACAGGGCTGTTAACTTAAACGTATATTAGTTAAATTCAGTTAAAGTTTTAGTCTCTCAAAACAAAAATAAGAGTTAAAGTTAACAGTTTTATTCTTTTCACTTAAAGTTTAAGTTATAGTTAAAGTTGGAGTAAACTAGTTTTAACTTGAATAAAATAAAAGTTTAGAGTTAAGGTTAAAGTTAAATTCTTCTTTATAGTTAAAAAAGTTAAAGTTAGGTAAAGTTTAATTCTTCTTTAAAAATAGTTGAAGAAGTTGAAGTTATAATGAAATAATGTAGTTACCTATTAATTATATCATATCCGCTTCTTATGGAGGATGAAAAGATGAAATAAGACATAAGAGTTTCCAAATACAATAAATCAAGCATTTATAAAAATATAAAATGAATTTAATTTTAAATTTCACATTTGAAATTTTAATTTTCAAAATTACTAATAATTATTTCGCAGCAACAAAAGATCATTAATAAATTAATAGACCCTTTGAGACTGTATCGCAAAGGACCTAAAATGAACCTCAAGTCGCTGAATGTTCGTTCAAAATTGGAAAATTGGAAATTGGCTTGAGACTTTAACCAAAACGATTTTTTTTTAAGTTTAAGTTAAAGTTTGATTCAGTTTCAAGGACTGAAAATATTAGTTGAAGTTTTATTCAGTTACATATACCTATTGGGATTTATAGTTAGAGTTAAATTCAGTTATATTCTTAATGCGTGAAAATACGAGTCAGTTTGAGTTAAGGTTAAGAGTTTTAGTTATTGTTAACAACCCTGAGTATGGAGCTCACCTTTCCACGAAATGTATATTTTGGATCTCACCTTTCGGAAATATAATATATATATATATATATATATATATATACGTGTAAACGGTATCAATTTGCATCCAAAAAAGAATTTCATAACGACAATCTACCTCCGTTTGGCCAATTTACCTCCGATTTCGGAGGCACTTTGGCATTCATGTGTATATGATGTTAGTTGACCAAATAGCATACTCATAGGGCTGTAGGCAGTTTTTAAGCTGGAGGTAATTTCGACCCCTTTACCAAAATTATATACATCCAGTTTGCATAAGGGTATCACCAGACAGCGCCACCGTCGAAAACGTATGGGTAACCGATGTTTTAATTTGCTTCCGCGTATATCACCCAGATTAAAGATTTTTTCAAAAAGAAAATGCTTCCTATTTCTGACAACCGCGCACGGATGCACAATAAAGGTTTATGTACCAATAATATTTAATACGGAGGCAAATTAGGAATTTGTATGCGATATACTGTGAATAATTAGTATTACATTTTTTTGATAAAGAAACAAAGATTGGTACAGTTTGATGAATGTAATATCCTATCTATGACAGGTAAGTACCATTGAAATAAGACATTAAATTCGTTCAAACTATACTATTTCCGTATCTTTTATGAAATTTTTTGTTTAGGAATGAGGAGGAGGTAGGTACCTAACTACCTACCACAAATGTGTCATTTTGAATAAGATTACCGCGATCGAAAATTGATGACAGCGACAGTCTGATGCTCATAGCAATCATTGGTAAGTAATTATAAAATTTAGTTTCTTAACGAGATGGAGCTCACGTATTGAATTTAAAAATAAAGGTTACGCGTTAAGTTTTTGAGGGTTATTAACAATGCAGTTTTGTAGTTTAGGAATAATTATAATCAGGTTTGTTACATTTGAGCATTGTTTTCCAAAAACCGTAAAAATATTGATGAAACGTATTTGATTCGTGCTTAAGAAAAAAATTATTACTAATTAAAACAGATCACGTAATTTTTTTTGTTTTAGGAGTAAGATTTGTAGGTACCTGCCACAAAACTGTCAAAAAAAATTACGATGCAGCCAATAAGATACTATCGAAAACGGATGAGCAAATGGAGTTCAATATAATAATCATTGGTAAGTAACTACAAGGTTTAGTTTCCTCAAGAGATATAGTTTACCAATTAAATTAAAGCTAACACGTCGAGCTTTTAAGATTTATCAACCATGTAGTTTTAAAATCAAAGAAATTCATGTCGTACTAGCGCGCCTGCTTACCAAAAAAAAAAGCTTAAGGAAAAAAACTTTTATTCTAAAAAATGCTTTTTACTGCTCATGTTTTAAAACTATTTTTAAAAAATCAGTAAAAAAATACTTAACAATAAAACGAATTTGGTTGGTAATATAAGAAAAAATACTTATTACCAATATGTAAACTTTAAAAAAAATTATCGATATAAATGAAACAGGAAAAAAACTTTTATTCTAAAAAATGCTTTTGACTGCTCATGTTTTAAAACTGTTTTTAAAAAATCAGTAAAAAAATACTTAACAATAAAACGAATTTGGTTGGTAGTATAAGAGAACTAAGCTAGACTGATAATGGTTTTCCACCCTTTTTTATTATTATTATTATTATTATTATTATTAGTATTTTCGATTTTCAACATAATTATATGTATGTTCCAAAATTCGAGTTTACGTTAAAAAAAAAACTCCTCACCATTTTGCACTTCACCAAAAAATATTGATAAGAAACTTTCATGTGGGAGATGCACTGCACATTAATTTTCACAAAACTGTTATCTAATTCAATCGTAATTTTAAGAGTATTTAAATACTAATAAAAGATTTTTGCTCAAAATAAGGAAGTATAGACAGGGCTGTTAACTTAAACGTATATTAGTTAAATTCAGTTAAAGTTTAGTCTCTCAAACAAAAATAAGATTTTAAGTTAACAGTTTATTCTTTTCACTTAAAGTTTAAGTTATAGTTAAAGTTGGAGTAAACTAGTTTTAACTTGAATAAAATAAAAGTTTAGAGTTAGGTTAAAAGTTAAATTCTTCTTTATAGTTAAAAAAGTTAAAGTTAGGTAAAGTTTAATTCTTCTTTAAAAATAGTTGAAGAAGTTGAAGTTATAATGAAATAATGTAGTTACCTATTAATTATATCATATCCGCTTCTTATGGAGGATGAAAAGATGAAATAAGACATAAGAGTTCCAAATACAATAAATCAAGCATTATAAAAATATAAAATGAATTTAATTTAAATTTCACATTTGAAATTTTAATTTTCAAAATTACTAATAATTATTTCGCAGCAACAAAAGATCATTAATAAATTAATAGACCCTTTGAGACTGTATCGCAAAGGACCTAAAATGAACCTCAAGTCGCTGAATGTTCGTTCAAAATTGGAAAATTGGAAATTGGCTTGAGACTTTAACCAAAACGATTTTTTTTTTAAGTTTAAGTTAAAGTTTGATTCAGTTTCAAGGACTGAAAATATTAGTTGAAGTTTTATTCAGTTACATATACCTATTGGGATTTATAGTTAGAGTTAAATTCAGTTATATTCTTAATGCGTGAAAATACGAGTCAGTTTGAGTTAAGGTTAAGAGTTTTAGTTATTGTTAACAACCCTGAGTATGGAGCTCACCTTTCCACGAAATGTATATTTTGGATCTCACCTTTCGGAAATATAAATCTATATATATATATATATATATATATATATATATATATATATATATATATATATATATATATATATTTCCCCCACGGGTAGCACCGGCGAGTATTCATAAAATTCGCTCAAAATTTGGTGAGGAACTCTTCTTGAAAATGCGCAGAAGTATTTTTTTTGTTTTTTCGAAAACTTTCAAAATGGCGGATCACTCAAATTTTGAGGGAGGCTGGAGAAGAGGGAAATAGCTCAAATTTTTCGTTCTTGATCTCATATGAAAGAGTGAGTCACGGACACCAACATATTTAAATTTCAGCTTCCTAAGTGCATTCTGAGGCGAGTTAGCAAAAACCTGTTTTTGAGAAAATTGCGTTTTTTGTGTCACTCACTTTGCGCAGGCTGGTGTGGATAAAATTCGTGAAAAGAGTTGATACGAATCGAGCGAGCGAAGCGAGTGAGAAATAGAAAAACGAAACGATGTGAGCGAGCGCAGCGAGCCACCAATGGGGGCTTGGGGACGGAGCCTCCAGCTGGCAGCGCGAAGCGCTGCTAGTATATATAAATACGGTGGACATCTGGCAAATGATTAAAATGGTCTGAAACGCAAACATTTGGAGTCCCCACCCTCCCCCAACCATCCATTCTCAAATCAGGTAAGTCTGGTAAGCTGTAATAGCTGGTGTTTTCAAGTTAAAAACTCAGCTAATTACGTAAAACATTCTTCATTAATCAACAGTAAGAAGAACAAAAAACAAAAAATATTCAGAGAAATTTATTATAAAAAAACACAAAACTAGAAGATGCCGACTAGTGCGGCGAAACGTCGTGTTTATAATCGCGCAAACAATTTTATTTTTTAAAACGAGTTTTGTGTTTTTTTTTTTTATAATAAATTTCTCTAATTAAATTTTGCTAGCTCGTAGGTATTCAGTTGTTTTTTCATTACTAAATATTAAATTCCAATTTCTTATCATGTTATCAGATATCACAGCCACATTACATCATTGTTACCAACCCATAATATGGGAAAATCTAGCAGGGAATTTAGCACTCAAGGGTACCCGAATTGTACAGACATCCATTACGTTACTGAGGTTATTGTTCAACGTCCCTTTATTAGAGGTCGGACGGTAACCGCAAAATCGGCCTTTTAAAAAGCGCATAATCTGATTGGCGTTCCGAAATTTGACGTCACCTGGCGGAGCTAATAACGCGCGTCGTATGTAATTTAAACGGGAAGTTCATATTTTTTGATAGTATTTCTAAATTTTCTCGAAAACCACTTCATTAACAAAAAAATTTGTAAGAACTTAACTTGAAGGATATTAAATTTTCTATCATATGCATATTTTATATTTGTAAATTATTCATTCTATCTAGCAAAATAAATGATTCCATTCTTCATAATATTCATAACACTCTCAAGTTGCAAAATTTTTTATAAGTTCAAGTTCACGTTACTCGAAATTTTCAGCGGGACCATAGAATTTTTAAATTGCAGTCTTATAGAAAATTTTACGCTCTTTCTAATGGTATATAATAAAAATATTTTTGATCAATATTTTTACTACATATGGAGGTTTTGAATTCGAAAAAGGAATCTTAGCTATGAAAACGCGTACTTTTTGTAACTTCACATTCACGTTACTCAAAATTTTGAGCGATACCATAGGGTTTTTAAATTGCTATCTTGTAGAAAATATTACGCTCTTTCCAATGGTGTATAATAAAAAATATTTTGATCAATATTTTTACTACATATGGAGGTTTTAAATTCAAAAAAAGTATTTTAGCTACGAAAGTGCGTACTTTTTATAACTTCACATTCACGTTAGGTACTCAAAATTTTGAGCGATTCCATAGGGTTTTTAAATTCTCATCTTGTAGAAAATTTAATGCTTGTTCCAATGGTGTATACTAAAAATCTTTTTGGTCAATATTTCTACTTAATATGGGCAGTGTTGTAGGAACGAACATAGGTATGTTCTTGTTCCTGTTCTCGTTCCTGGAAAGACCCAGTCATTTGATCCTGTTCCTGACTCGTTCTTATTCTCAATGTTTCAACTGTTCTCGTTCCGTTCTTCGTTCTTTTAATTCTTTACAATGTTGTTCTCGTTCTGTTCTTTGTTCTTTCAATCCTTTATGGTCTCGTTCTTGTTCGTTCTTCGTTCTGTTCTCGTTCTTCAACTTTTCTTTTGTTCTTTCTTTCTTTTTTTTTTTTGATAACGTGTTTACAGTTAATGTTGTTGTTAAAATTTAAAATCAATTAATTGAAGCTAATAATTTAAAAAAAAATACTTATATGGGTTTATGTAGCACTTGCCTGAAGCATAAATTTCTTATTTTCTCTTTCCCTTTATGATATCTATTAATTTTATAATAAATCATGAACTTTCAAAAGAACGAAGAACAACAAAAAATTACATCGTTCTTGTTCTTGTTTTTGTACCTCAACATTGTTCATTAGTTGGTTCTCGTTTTGTTCTTTGATCTTTCAGTTTGAAAATATTCTGTTCTCGTGCTGTTCTTTGTTCTTCAAATATATCACTTTTATGCTCTCGTTCTTGGTCCTGTTCCTCAGGAACAATGAAAGTTCTCCGTTCTTGTTGTTCTTCGTTCTCGTTCTTTGGTTTGTTCCTACAACACTGAATATGGGGTTTTAAATGTTAAAAATCGTATATTACTTATATGAAAACATGTATTTTTCGTAACTTAATACACTCGACACTTAAAATTTTCGGTTGCTTTAAATGATTTTTAAATTGTCATCTTGAAAAAAAATTTCACGCTTTTTCCAATGGTGTATAGTGAAAATCTTTTCGATCAATATTTCTACTAGCTATAGAGGTTTAAATGTTGAAAATCATATTTACCCTCAATAAAATCACGTATTTTTCGTAAGCCTATATATGCAAATTTACGTTGTACAAAAGGTTTTGGAGTACCGTAGCGTTATATATGCAATGATAATTTCAAAAGAATAAAAAAATATGCAAAGAATATCACGCAATTAATTTTTTCATTTTATTTTTTCCTAAAATAATTGATGAAATTTTAAAATAATAATTGAATAAAATATATAGGTAATAAATAATAATGTTTGACTAATTATTACAATTTTTTCAAAAAACTTGTAATTTTTTGAATAATTCAAGATTATTATAACTCTATTAAGTACTTGATAAATTGATTAAAGTAATTGATTATGATGTGTCTCTCATAATTTCATAAAACATCATCATTAGATAGGTAATATAATTTTGATTTTTTAATAAACTAATAAATAAAATATAACAACTTCTCAGTGTATTTAGCTTCCAAGAAATATATATTATTGAAGAAAGTTATTGTAATTTACAATTACATGTACGCATGTGTTTTGCGATAGCAATATTAGCTGATTGTCAAAATTTTAAGGGCTAGGTAGGTACTCAACAAATTCCAGGTCATATCATTGTTTTTGAACAATTTTTTATTTGATGTGATAGAGGATTATTTGAAAAGCAGTATTCCATGTTCAACTGGGGGGAGCAATTGCAAACCTGAACGCTAATCTTATTAATTAAAAACTCAGCTTTTTATTTACTAATCTATTAATCATTTTTATAAATTGATTTGTTATTTGTTTTTCCAGTTTTTAATGTTTTAAGTTTCAATCCTGATCTTTCATTTGTAATATTTTACCATTCAAATTATTTGTAATTTCTACCTTTTATTAGCTGAGTTTTTAACAAAACGATAGCTATTACAGCCTACCTGATTTGGGAAGGGAAGGTCGGGGGAGGGTGGGGTCTTCAAATCTTTGCGTTTCAGACCATTTGTAATCATCTGGCAAATGTCCAACTTTTTGGTATATATATATTTTTTTCCCCCACGCGTAGCGCCGGCGAGTATTCATAAAATTCGCTCAAAATTTGGTGAGGAACTCTTCTTGAAAATGCGCAGAAGTATTTTTTTGTTTTTTCGAAAACTTTCAAAATGGCGGATCACTCAAATTTTGAGGGGGGCTGGAGAAGAGGCAAATAGCTCAAATTTTTCGTTTTTGATCTCATATGAAAGAGTGAGTCACGGACACCAACATATTTAAATTTCAGCTTCCTAAGTGCATTTTGAGGCGAGTTAGCAAAAACCTGTTTTTGAGAAAATTGCGTTTTTTGTGTCACTCGCCTTGCGCAGGCGGGTGTGGATAAAATTCGCTCAAAATTCGGTGAGGAACTCTTCTTGCAAATACGCAAAAATAGTTTTTTTGTTTTTTCGATAAATTTCAAAATGGCGGATCACTCAAATTTTGAGGGGGGCTGGAGAAGGGGCAAATAGCTCAAATTTTTCGTTTTTGATTTCATATGAAAGAGTGAGTCACGGATACTAACATATCCAAATTTCAGCTTCTTGAGTGCATATTGAGAGGAGTTAGATCAAAAAACGGCTTTTTGAGGAAGTTTTGAGTCATGAAATTTCTTGAATCTTCCATATCTCCCCACCAAATCAAGTTAAAGAGGTCAAATTTTGTGTGTGAGGTTAGTTGGTGACCACAATATGACCTCTTGAATTTGGATCAAAATGGATTCAAAATGGCGGATTATCAAAATTTTGAGTAGAGCTTGAGGAGCCTCAAGTTGGTAAAAATGTAATTAATATGAATTCATATGGTTATTGGGGATAAGTTGTATACTATATCCCGAATTCACTTCCATACATGATGTTGGAGGGGGAAGGCGGGGTTACCAACCTAAAATAGTGGTGGGGGTACAGGAGGGTCGAAAATTTTTTATTGCTGTGTCATATGATAAAATGAGCCCAAGTGAAATTTTTGATTTTAGCTTCCTCAGTGATTTTGGAGGGGAGTTAGAGCAAAAAACGGCTTTTGGAGGGGAAATTGCTGCAGGAAATTTCATGAATCTTCCATATCTCATCACCAAATCGGCCTAGAATGGTCAAACTTTGTGTGTAGGATTAGTTTGTGACCAGAATATAACCACTTAAATTTGAGTCAAAATGGATCCAAAATGGCGGATTTACAAAATTTGAAGATAATTTGAGGACCCTCAAATAGTTATAATTTGAGAAATATGTGTTCGCATGATTATTTCATGGCAAGAAATACTACATTTGTGCCAAATTGAACTTCTTAAGTGTTTTTGAAAAGGATAGGGTAGGGGTTTTCAGACTTGGTATTGGGTGTGGCCTGTAGTGATGAATGGTTGAGCATGGTTATTACTAAATCAAAACAAGCCCCAGTTAAAAACTCAGCTCCAGTAATGCGGCATGGCTGCTTACGTTTTTTTTTTGTTTTCATTTTTGATTAAATTTTTCGATCATTTTGATTTTGATTTTGAAATTGAAAATGATATTATCACTACAATTTCCTTTACAGTGCGATAGCGAAAAAATGACATGCAATCACAATCATACATACTTACATAGCTACTGCTGCATAAAACTGTAAAAGTAATGTTTTGGGCTTGAAAATTTAAAAATAATGATGAAAATTGTTTGAAAATTTTTTTGAATTTCACTTGGCCTTTTAACTAGTAGGTTGCGAGAAAAAAATTTCTGATAGACTTAAAAAATCCATGAAATTTTACTAATTTCGTTTGTCACTTGTTTGTTACATATTCATAAATATATTGAATTATCAATTTTGGAAATTGAAATAATATTACCTAGCCAAACATTTTGAATAACTATATGAATTAGCAAATGCATTATGAAATTCCAAGTACCTATAAGTTATTAAAAAAAAAAAAACAAAAAAAAAAACAAAAAAACGAATGAATGAACTCTCTGCTCACTCAGTTTAGGTATTAATTATTAATAATGAAATGGCAATATTTATTATCAAAAATATTAATTTGTATTATTAAACATTATAAAATTTTACTTGCGCCTACGCTGGTGTCATATTTACTTTTCATTATACACTTATAAATACGCAAGAATTATTCAATCATCAATTTAAAAATATGCATCATTTAGGAAATTTTATTCTCTACAATTTTAGTCCTTACAAGTTTTTAAAAAAAAAACGTTCTTTTAGAGTAAATTACAAAAAACCATAAGAAAATCGATGTATTCCCTTTAAATCATATGTTACCGCGCGTTTTCAGGTCCGCCGCGTGACGTCAGAGATTAGAGGGGAAAGAGGAATGTTGAAACGCTACTTTTCGTTACCGTCCGACCTCTAGTAAAGGGACGTTGGTTATTGTTCACATGTATACTGATAAAAAATCACTTTAGACTTACTAATTTTTGGCGTAAGACTTTTATTTCCGAGACAAGGTATTGCCCTGCTTCTGCGACACCTATACGGTACTCGATTTTTGGATTCTTGGCCTTCAGACTATCCAGTAATGCATGAATCTAAAAGACAAAATTATATCATTTCATCTTAATGAGTTTTACAATGTAACTTTTGTATGGAGTAATAGGCAGGGACGGACCAAGTGGGGGGTGTGCGGGGGGATCACCCTCCCAGAGGTTTTGCACAATCGGCAAAAGTCGGCAAATCGACATTGTTGAGAAATAGTGATGGAAACTATCGATAGTTTTTTGCTATCGATAGTATCGTTGATGAAAAATATCACCATCGATAGTATCGATAGTATGATAAATCGCTATCGATAGTTCCAAAATTGAAAAAATTACTATTATGAAAAATAAATAAATAAAAAACTTTATGCACGATTATTATTTTTTACAAGTTTTTACATGCAGAAAATTTTTAAAAGAGCATAAATAAAGATTTAAAGAAGTAAAAAAGGTTATTATTTACTTTTCGCCAGTATCTTTTTCATTTTTGATGTTTCATTTTCATTTTTCAGCCTGGTAAGCATGAACTAAGCCGTTTACTGAGACTATCGAAACTATCGAAGAAAATACAAAAATAGTATCGATAGTATCGATAGCCAAACGATAGTTTTACTATCGATACTATCGATAGTGCTATTGATAGTTTCCACCACTAGTGAGAAAAATTCAACAATTCCTGTTTCACTTGTCTCAGTAACAGCGAAAATTTAACAATAAATAAATAAATCAAACAAAAAAACATAGGTATGTATTTGCGCATTGTTTTGCTCACTCTGCTCGAAGCTTTTCTATTCCCGAATTTCGGCTACACTAGGAGTGGTAATGTCGCCATCTGAGAAGGAGATAATGAATATCTGAAATGAACGAGATTAATGAAAACTGATGTTCCATTAAAATTAATATTGTTTTAGTTCAATTTCAGTTGATATTATATGGTTTAAATTTATCTCAAAATAATGCTAGAGAATTGGAAACTGGAGAAGTACTCAGTCCCTTGAGTGATAACAACTTTTTTCATTCTCAACAAAAAAAATATCCTACTTAACATTTTTGGATTTATTATTTTTTTTATTGATTTTTTTTTTTAATTATAACTTATGGTTTTTTCATAATTTTTTATTTTTTTTATTGTTGTGTTTTAAATTGTTGAATATTTTATCGCCTTGGTTTCATTCTTCCTTTACTTATTCGAATCTGGGTTTTCTCTAGCTTTTTAGTTTTTAGGTTTTCATTTTTTTTTTTTTCGTTGTACCAGGTGACTACTTGATTCGAGCACCCAAGAGACAAAATTAGCTAAAGGTGAAACAATTCAATACATTTATGTGTATTTTGACAATAAAAGTATAATTTAAAATTTTGCATTTTATTTTACGATAGAGGCTTTTAAGCATTAAATAAATTTTATTTATGCTATTTATTCTTGCTAATATCATTCAAATATATAATTTATTTCTATGAGGGTAAGATTTTTGCGCTTGGGGTGCTCCAATCAAATAATCATCCGGTATTTTAGCAATTATCTTCAGTTTGAAACATTACTCCATTTTTGTAGATTTGTTTTCATTTTATAATTTTTTCTTTTTTTCATGATATCTTTCATTGTTGCATTTTTTAGTTTTCGGAATTTTCATTTTTAACAATATTATTGTTTAGTTTTTAGACTTCCCAACTTATTTGCTTTCTAATTTTTGGATTTTTTTTATTTATAAAAATGTTTCTATTTTATTACGTTGTTTTGTAATATGGACTTTTTTTAAATTTATTTATTTTCTCATCAATGTTTTCTTTAATTCTTGAATTTCCTTTCGTTTTTGTTTAATTTGAAAAAAATCAATTTTTAGATATTCTTTATATTTTTAGTTTTGCATTTAAAAAACATTTTTGTTCTTTTCTGATTTTTGTATTATCTTAAGAAATTACTTCGTGACTTTAAAGGGTGTAATGTGTGTAGCAGTTTGAAGCCATATCATCGCAAATAAATGATTTATAATTTATAATAATTTTAAAAATTCAACATTCGTTTTTATTCACCAAAATTCAAAATGATGCAGAAATATCCCTTTTTACATTATCAAAATAATTAAACTTGTACAGTGTATCACCTCCTCAGGCAGTTTGAAAAACGACTGCAGATGTTTCTTCTTTGATTTTTTTAATTGCTTCTTTTTGTTCTTTGAGTTCGTAGGTAAATATAAATGTGATATTGCTCGTATATAAAATTACAAATTAATCAATCGTAGTCGGAAAGTTGAAAATACCAGTCGGCATTTTTAGATTTTCACCCCCCCCCCTCGAGTGCCAAGACTCGGCCCGTCTCTGACAATAGGTACCACAGAAAAGGAGCAATATCTAGATATATTATGACACTTTCAGAATTCTTGTGACGTAAATTTACATTATAGTCTAGAAATATTATACTTACATCAGCAACGGAATCTGGTGCGGTGGTGATCTGAGAACTTACACCAGTATTAGGATTCGGTGTAATAGTAGTAATCTAATTGAAAAAGAAGTTGAAAAGTAAGTATAAAGTCTAGAATAAAATTTCTACATCGGTGTTGGAAACAAAAAGAAAACTCTATGTTAAGTTTTATAAGAGAAATTTACCTAACAGGGAAGAAAGTACTACAGAAAGGTATCATATATATAAAGCTGCAAGGTAAAAAGTCTGAATTAATTCCGGAAAAAGTTGGAAAAAACTCCC
The DNA here is from genome assembly GCA_009761765.1 of Phenacoccus solenopsis. Taxonomy (NCBI): domain Eukaryota; kingdom Metazoa; phylum Arthropoda; class Insecta; order Hemiptera; family Pseudococcidae; genus Phenacoccus; species Phenacoccus solenopsis. Next base: position 53,896 of record VFXL01000322.1, on the reverse strand, counting down.
GAGATTTTTCTATTGCACCTAGAAAGCTAATTTTTTTTTTTAATCGAAAGCTCATAACGTGTACTATGGTGTGTGCGTTTAGCGGTGACGAGGTGACGCGTTTTAACTTTTAACTGCACCAAAAATCAGTGTTGCCGCCGTCTACCAAAAATCATAATTTCTTAGCTGATTGCAAATTTTTCGACTTGGTTTTTTTTTTATTTATACTCTAGGACTCAAACTTTTTGAGATATTATATTATGGTTCAAAGTGAAGCGGTACGTTTCGCCCCATCGTCGTTCGACGATGATGGTCGCGTATCGTCACCTATGTTCATATGTTTGGCGGGTGCGCGGACAGGTTTCCTCCTCTCCGTGCCCCGCCAATACGTCTGTGTATTATATACTGTATGCTTGCTGGCTGTGTCTACTGACCCAGTTCTCTCATAGTTCTCTCAATGTAACGCTATTAGTAAGATCATATTATACACCATTAAACGTGTGGTAAACTTAGAACTCTATTTTATTTCACATGTCCTGAGGCCTTGGCTGAGGCTTCAGCCACTTCAAAAGTTTCGAAAGTCGAAACGCGTGCTTTTTTTTTACAATGAAATATCTCGAAAACTACATTACTCGAATATCTTTTTTAGCTGAGTGTTTAACTTGAAAACCATAGCTATTGCCTATTGCAACATACCTGATCTGGGAAGGGAGTCGGGGGAAGGTGAAGTCTTTAAACCTTTTGTGTATCAACTTTTAACACGTGTGAAAAAAATCTTTGCACACAGCCAACTTAGTTTTTAGAGAACTATTACCAAAATCATTCTTTCATAGTAGTCCAGTTTTCATCGCACATGTACCTTTTTTGTTCAGAAAAATTAAATCATCAACTGTTTAGGGGAGGGGGAGGGGAGCCACAAAAGGGCGAAAAGGCAATTTGAGCGAAGCCCCCTAGTATAATTATATAGATCTATTGCACTTACCTTATTTTTCGATTCATCAATGTTCTTATTCTCCACAAGATTTAGAAACAACGATGAGGCAAAATAAGCTGTAATAAAAATATAGCTATAAGTACGAGTACATTACAATGTAAATCAAGTGAACACTTACTAAATACAGTTATAAGCTTCATTTTCATCTATTTAGGTATATTCATCTATTGAGGGAGATATTATAAATTCTGGCTTTACCTATTTTAAAAACAGACGTTGAAAGAATTTTTAGCACAGTTTCGATAGTTAAAAACAAAACATTAAGATATGGGAAATCAGGGCTGTAATAACGGTAACGGAACATAACGGAATAACGGGACGTAACGGTCAATTTTCTCATTTTAGTAACGGAATGGAACGTAACAGAACGGAACGAAATTTTTTAGAACTGACCGTAATGGAACGTAACGGATCAATTTTGTTAGTGTTCTGTTATTTTACAATGTTTTAATTTTTTGAAATTTGAATGCTGGCAAAATTGTTTTTAGCTTCCTACCTTCTAAGCCCAATGCAATGTACATTTTTTTATGTGAAATTCAAATTTGATCATTTTCAATTAACTTTAATACCTAGTGGCTAGTACCATAGTAGAATTGTGAATTTGTGAAAAGCAGGGTATGGTAACTCGATCGCTAACCGTTAACTTGAGTTAACCACAAAGTGACTGAGTATTATTACCCTGAGTCCTTGACTGTAACCTAAACTTACTGATTGAGTGTCTGAAAGGCTCTAAGTAACTTTAACTTAGAATGACTCAATAAACGTTTTCAAATTTGTAAACCAACTTGAACCAATAACTCAATCAATTATCAATCAGTCTTCAAAAAAAAAAAAAAAAATGGCAAAACTGCTCAGTGCATTGTCGTTGATTCATACAATGTGAGTCATTTTGTGTTGCAACTTTGAGTCATTGTTTAAATGTTTATTGTTTGATTTTCAATGTTTTTTAAATTTTAAATTTTTTACCATCACTATCATCAATAAGAAAAAAATAAAAAAGAAGACGAGACTTCAACTCATACTAAAAAAAAGGGGTAAAGAACGGAACAGAATGTAACAGAACCAGTGTTGTCAAAGTTCACGAACGTTAAGAGAATGAACGTGAACGCGTTCGCGAACGAGCCACATTTTCGTGATCGTGAACTGAACGCGTTCATTTCATTATGAACGTGAACTGAACGCGTTCATGCACAGAAAATTGAACGTTCACCACAGATTTTTAGGGCTATGAAGCTAGAACAAAATCGCAGGAACAGGAATAAGTTTGCTCATGTTTTTTGTCGTGTTGCGTGTCAATGTGCGATTATTCTATTCTCATTTCTGGTTTCCATTGTTTTTCGCATTTTTTTCGCGATTTCCGGACAGCAGTTTGTCAAAGATCGTGAACGTTTAGAGAATGGACGTGAACGCGTTCGCGAACGAGCCACATTTTCGTGAACGTGAACTGAACGCGTTCATTTGCTTGTGAACGTGAACTGAACGCGTTCATTTTTCAACGAATGTGAACTGAACACGTTCATTTTTTTCGTGAACTTTGACAACACTGAACAGAACATCCAATATTGGAACATAAGGTAACGGGAACGTAAGGGAATGACTCAGAGAAACGGATACCGGAACGGTAACGGAACGAAACACGATCACTTATTATAGCCCTGCGCGAAGGAAAAGAAAAAAATACAACCTGCTTCAACATGAAATTTCTAGATTCAGTTGTGCAAAAAATGAAAACATCTGCCAAATACAGTGTGTCGAAGTGATTTGAGTATAATCAGCGAAAAAATCTCTTTTCCAGATATTTACAATTAATTTTTTCAAATGCAATCGAAATGAATATATCAGTCTTAACATTTATTAAAGTGCTTGGACGCACGGTATAATATGTATAATGATGAGTTGATCTCAGCCAACGAAATATGTAGATCTCTATATCGCACCCCTACTGCAACAATACCATATCTCAAAAAAAAATCCTTGACTGCAAAAACACCACATCTCAAGAAACTACCAAAAATGATTTCCGTTGCGAAAATCTGCCTTTACCATAGGAAAGAACGTGAAAAATTAGTAAGGATAAATTTAAAAAAAAAATGAATTTGAATTCGTATTTCGTTATTCACAAAGCAAATAAAAAGCAATTTTCTTGAGTTTCGGCTATTTGACGGGTCAGCATTTACCTCTGAAGATTTTCAAATTTTCTTAAAGAAGAATAATATTGAACATAGGTTGTCACCACCATACTATCCGGCAACCAATGGGCAAGCTGAGAGGCATAATCAGAATTTTAAAGATGCTTTAAAGGCATTAAATGCAACGGCAAAGGTTGCAAAAGAAAAATTACGAAAATTTCTCACGCAGTATCGAAGAACTCCTCATACAACGACGGGAGTATCGCCTTCTTTTGTTTTGTATGGAAGGGATATGCGGACAAAATTAGATACTTATCGCGTCCAATTTTTGGGGCGCCAACAAATTTGAGTTGTAACCCTCACGTTTTTCCATCATATTGTGATATACATGGGAGCGTTGTAGATCTTTCGTCTGTCGTACACTACATTTTTCCAAAATTTTTATAATTTTTTAATCGACTACTCCAACGCCATTTTTTTCGCACTTATTTCATCTATAAGAAAAGCCTACTCATAGTGTTTCATCATAATATCACAATATAATGATAAAACGCGAAGGTTACAACTCAAGTTTGTTGGCGCCCCAAAAATTGGACGCGATACTTTTTTACGAGCTTTCACTTTGGATATAATGAAAAAACACAAACAACACGTCCACACAATGTTAAGGCAAGACATGAAATGGACTGCATTACGCAACAATGTTCTAAGTGAAATGAGGCGCCATAGACTTGTGGATCGATCTTATTTTTGTTTTTAATGAGAAAAACTAGTAATGAATGAAATCATTCATGTTATTTAAATAATTTCAAAGACAAACAAGCGAAATTTGTTCAGTTTGATTGACTGGCTTTATTATAATTTACATTACATCAGAAACTTGATGTAGTTAAAGTTTATGGCGCCTCATTTCACTTAGAACATTGTTGCGTAATGCAGTCCAAATATACAAAACAATATAATACTTTGCTACGTTATTACATTCACACCAACTCGCAAGGTTAGACATCAGCTACGTGTCAGAGTATTGTAAAATATCTCATCGGGGTTCCAAAAATATAAAATGATGCGAATGTTGATTGTCTCAAATGATTATGCTGTCCAGAAAAATCATAGTTGGATAATGAGTTTAGTACAAAATAAGTACCTAAGTGAGATTTTTTATTTTTTTTAACAAAGCAACAACCCAAACTTTAATTATAAAATATCTTTAATCGATGAAAAAAAAAGATAAAAAAACAATAGAAAATAAAATGCGAAATTCTGATGCAATCTAAAGATTACCTAGACCATCATCATAATTATGCCTAAAATTCCTAAAGAAGAAAATGTGGAAATATGATTTTGAGAAATTCAGTACATTAAAGTATTCTCCAACCTCTGGATTTCCCATTACTTTTGTTTATTACTTTCTTTCATACATTTGTTTTTTTACTACTAAATAATAACTCGTCCCCATTCGTGCTATTTGGAATTAACACAGTAAAAATAGATTTATATGAAATGTTTATTATACCAATTCAGTTGGATATCGATAACTGTTTCAAATTCAGCAGTGAAAAAATATGTAAAATCAGATTTTTCACCTGTTTAATGAAAATAAGAGCCACTTATACTTACAACAAGTTCACATTATAAACAATTTTAGAATAATGAGTGCTGGGTAGTGCTTCGCGATAATAACTTTCCTTGTCGATCATTTCAGCTTCCTCATCATCGATAAGAGTGATGAAATATTTAATTTGGCTGTAATCTAGATGTATCGAGAAGTTAACGATAATGATAAAGGGAATTATGAAAACTGAACTTCCTATGGTTTAATTGATATTTTATTTACTTTAATCACTTCGATTGAATTGTACTTGTGCTTGTGAAAAATTTAGGTATGTCGATAAATTTCAAGTATAAGTTGCCTTCTCTTCTCAATTAATGCAATATCTGTTGGGATAATTCTTCAAGAGTGGAGCTAGTGAAGTTTCAGAACTGATTATTTTCTGGAGGTGATTGGACGTGAGGTAGCGTGAGGAGGCTTCACGTGAGATTTTTAGACGTGAGACAACGTGAGTTGAGGTTTTTTTTGTTCTCGCGCGATAACTAGAGTAGAACTAAGTGAGTAGTATGTGATTTGAGGGAACGTGAGTTGACGTGACGGGGCGTGAGTGGAGGTTTTTTAGTTCCTGCATGATAAGTGGAGTACATTTTCACGGATCTAGTGTAAAGATGATCGAACGTGAGCCTGCATGACATGACGTTAATCAAATTATTCGCGAACGAAATCATTATTTTAGTGGTTTTTCGAATAAAAGTTAATTTGTGATCGATTCGTTCGAAATGATTGTTTTCAAATGAATCATTCGCATACGAAATCGTTATTTTAGTGATTTTTCAAATAACAGTTAATTTTTGATCGATTCGTTCAAAATGATTTTTTTCAAATGAATCATTCGCGAACGAAATCATTATTTTAGCAGTTTTTTGAATGAACGTTAATTTTTAATCAATTCGTTCGGAATGATTCTTTTCAATTGAATCGTTCGCGAACGAAATCATCGATTTCTGACTGTTAATTGGTGATTGATTCGTTTAAAATAATTCCTTTCAAATGAATCGTTCGCGAACGAAATCACTATTTTAGTGGTTTTTTGAATGAATGTCAATTATTGATCAATTCGTTCAAAATGATTCTTCTCAAAAGAATCGTTCGCGAACGAAATCATCGATTTCTGATTTATAATTAAATTTGAACAGTTTGGTTGAAGTCGTTCGTGAACGATTCGTGTAATATGAATCATTCATGAACGAATTTGAAAATATATTTTCTTACAAGATGATGAAATTTGGTGACAAGGTAAAATCTGTTTGAAATGATTCTTTTCAAATGAATTGTTTCCGAACGAAATCATCCACTTTTGATTTATTAATCAATTTGAATAGTTTTGTCTAAAAAGTTAAATAAATAGGTAAAGTCCGCTTTTAAGATACTCTAGTATCTTCTAGTTTTTACATATTCTGATGCTCAGTCACTTGAGGACAAACAATCTACACGCAAAAAATTTTTAGGTCGAGAATTCGAGCTGAAAATCAGGATTGTCCTCAAGTGACCCACCTACTACTCAGGTGCTTCTAGCTGGTGACTTCAACTGCACTACCCAGATGATTCCTGGTGCATCCATTAACGTCCGAGGCAGGATTTTAGAGGAGTTCATTCTGGATAATAGGCTGGCCGTACACAATGACCAATCTGTTACCTGGTCTCGACCAGGGCTGCAAAAACGATACCGTAACGGAACGGAAAAACGTAACGAAACGGCATTTTCCGGTAAATAACGTAACGATACCTGTACCAGATAACGGAAAAATTAAAAAACGGTAACGAAACGATACCAGATACTAGAAAATTTGAAAACCGACACCAGAACAATACCGATACCGGAACCTTTTTCCATTATTTTTCCGTTATTATTATTATTATTTTTTTTTTCATTTTTCTTATTAATAATATGTAAAAAATAAAATTGCCAGTATTATTTGAGTAAATTATCAAGTATGTAGAAATTGTAGATGTACATCGACGCACTTAGCACTCGTGGTATTCACTATCACTATTCATTCGGTGCATTTCTCGTGGTGTGACTGGCTGACTGTTAATTATTCGTTATTTTAATGTTGAATTGCGTTTAGTAAAAGTGAAAAGCAGATGTTTTGAAGAACTTGAATTTGGTTCAATGTGATCGTCTATTCACGAAGCGTTCATGAACGGGAACGGGAACGGAACGCGTGAAATTTTTGAAATAATTGAACGGAACGCTGAACGGAACGGAATTTTTTGGCCAGTGAACGGAACGGAACGTGAACGTCAAATTTGAGAATTTCATTGAACGGGAACGAACGCCGTTCAAAAAAAACCTGAACGCGCCCAGCAGTGGAAATTTAGGTTTTTATCGAAAGTTACTCCCAGATATTTTAGATTGTCTTCTAATTTTACCGTAGTTCCATTGTGTATTATCACAGGGCTATCAAATTTTAATTTTTTAGTGAAAAGAATTGCCTTTGTCTTGGCATTGTTGAATTTAAGTCCGAGCTTTGTAACTCTTCTTTCTAAAATTTTTATTGCTCTATTCGCGTAAATTTCTAGTTCTTTAGTATTTTTTTTTCAGATATAGTTATAATTGTATCGTCTGCGAATGCGGTGACATCGACATTAGGAATCGCCCCATCAATCACTCTGTTATAAGCAATATTCCACAGCAACGGGCCTAGAATGGAGCCCTGCGGACAGCCCATGTATAACGATGTAGTATAAATCGTGTTGTTTATTGTTATTGAAACCTTCCTTCCCTGTAAATAGTCTGTTATTAAAATAACTAGATATGTCGGTATTTTTGCTAGTTTTAAGGACTCTATTATTGTTTCATGTGGTAACGTATCAAATGCTTTTGCAATATCAAAAGAGACCATCAAGGAGAATCCTTTTTTTCTTCCATCTTTCACCTGTTGAAAAACCCTAGACAACGCATGATCTGTTGTGAGATTTTTACGAAATCCAAACTGAACATTAGATAAGTATTCTGTTTTTTCTAAAGATTCATTAATTTTAAGAGCTATTACCTTTTCAAATACTTTTGCTATTGTTTTTAGGAGGCTTATGGGTCTATACGCAGTTACATCACTTGGATCCTTATCTGGTTTCTGAAGCAGAACGAGCCTAGCTGTTTTCCACGCACTTGGAAAGGATTGACCTTTATAACGCATTTCCTAAAACAAACACAGAAATCAATGAAGATTATTACGAACAGGGCTGCAAAAACGATACCGTAACGGAACGGAAAAATGTAACGAAACGGCATTTTCCGGTAAATAACGTAACGATACCTGTACCAGATAACGGAAAAATTAAAAAACGGTAACGAAACGATACCAGATACTAGAAAATTTGAAAACCGACACCAGAACAATACCGATACCGGAACCTTTTTCCATTATTTTTCCGTTATTATTATTATTATTTTTTTTTCATTTTTCTTATTAATAATATGTAAAAAATAAAATTGCCAGTATTATTTGAGTAAATTATCAAGTATGTAGAAATTGTAGATGTACATCGACGCACTTAGCACCAGCTTGGGGCAGTGAGAAAAGAGCAAAAAAAAATTGAATCGTTCCCATCTCCTCTTGCTTACATCTTTTGATTTTCATTTCCTTTCATTCATATAACGCTCTTTGCTCATTCAAAGTCGTATCGTTCCCTTCGTTTCTATCCCTCAAAAATTGTTCCAATCTCTTCGTTTCCTTCCATTCTTGACGTTTTTATCACCAGCACCAGCGCTAATAACAACACAATCATTTCAAAAAAATTGACCTTCATATTTTTTTCTAAAACGAGCTTACCTATCTGTTATTAATTGTCAATTCAATTTACACCAAAATTTAAAAAGTTTATTTATTTTGAGATGTGTTGTTACTTGTTATTAATGTTATTATACCAGATAATTGGAGGTGCTGTCTGCGTTATGTTCATAATGGTGTCAACTGTCATGATCTCTTGTGGCCCTCTGACGGCTCTGACCTATTTTTGTGAATGATTTATAAAATGCTTTAAAAGAATAGTAGCAATACCGGACATAGCTGTAAGCATTTATATTTATTTAGCCATTTAATACAATTAAATTAATTAATAATTATTATTTGATTAACGTAATCACATGGAAAAAAATTAATAATACTGCTTACAATTCATTCATTATTATTATTAGGCTGGACCAGATTTTTTTCCAATTTTGAAAGTTGGTTTAAAACTTGGAATACATATTCAATAATTTTTGAAAAATAACGATACCAATACCAGTACCGATACCGATACCAATACCCGAACATTTCAAATAACGAAACGGTAACGATACAAAATACCGGAACATATTAAATAACGATACCAGAACGATAACGATACCGAATCCATTTGAAAAACAATACCGGAACGATACCGGATAACGTTATCGTTCCGTTTTTGCAGCCCTGATTACGAACTTGAAAAGAATTTTTGGAAACACCTTTGGTTATGGATTCAGTGCGAGAGAAATTATGTTCAATGGTATCGTGAAGTCAATACTTGCTTATGGATTAGTAGTAACAGGCAGGGCCTTAGAGTATCAAACAGTTAGAAAGTCAATAGAGCGGGTACACAGACTCGGTTGCATTTCCATGACGGCCGCTTACTCCACTGTATCTAGTGATATGGGCACGCTCCGGTTGGGAGCGGAAGAGCGGTCGGAGTACTCCACTCTCGCTCCGGAGCGAGAGCGGAGCGCGCTCTTTTTTTAATACAACTACAACAACCGGAGCGCGCTCCGGAGTACTCCAGCCTGGAGCGGAAATTTAAAGAAAAGAGGCGCTCCTCGGATAACGCTCTTCTATCATTGCAACGTTTCAATACATGAATATTTGAATTTTTTATTTTATAATTATTATTTATTAGACTGTTTCTTTCTATACCGTGCGCGCAATTGATTTATTACACACTGGCAAAAAAAGTTACAAAAATCAATTCATATAATTTTGAAATAACATTACAACTTGAAACTATGGATTGATTTATAGTTCTAATCAGTTTTATAGTATTACTTGATAAGAAATTGGCAGTGTTGGAAGAACGGCCAAGACATCGTTCTTGTTCCCGTTCCCGTTCCTGTTCTCCTTGACTGATTGCTCTTTTCCAATGGTTTTGTTCTCACAATCTTGACGCATCAGTTCTGTTCCTGTTTGTGTTCCTGATTTTATTCTGTGACTTGTTCGTTCTCTGTTCGTTCGTTCTCAATCTTTTGACTGAGCGTTCCCGTTCTTGTTCCCGTTCTTCGTTCTCGTTCTTGGATTTTTTTTTTAATCAGTACCGTCTATGATCAGTATTTACAATTTATTATTTTATTTCGCGAATATTATCTTTGTTTTGTTCATTTTTTTTTCTAATGTTCACTGAAATGTTCACTTGAACGTGATTATGCGTGAAAATTCTTCAAAGTACCTGAACGAGATTCGAAAACTGAAAAAACAGAAGTATCATTTACTCCGCAGTTTTATACCTGAAGACAGTGATGGGCACGCTCCGGTTGGGAGCGGAAGAGCGGTCGGAGTACTCCGCTCTCGCTCTCGCTCTTTTTTTAATACAACTACAACAACCGGAGCGCGCTCCGGAGTACTCCAGCCTGGAGCGGAAATTTAAAGAAAAGAGCGCGCTCCTCTGATAACGCTCCTCTATCATTGGAACGTTTCAATCAGTGTTGTCAAAGTTCACGAACGTTTAGAGAATGAACGTGAACGCGTTCGCGAACGAGCCACATTTTCGTGAACGTGAACTGAACGCGTTCATTTCATTATGAACGTGAACTGAACGCGTTCATGCACAGAAAATTGAACGTTCACCACAGATTTTTAGGGCTATGCAGCTAGAACAAAATCGCAGGAACAGGAATAAGTTTGCTCTTGTTTTTTGTCGTGTTGCATGTCAATGTGCGATTATTCTATTCTCATTTCTGGTTTCCACTGTTTTTCGCATTTTTTTCGCGATTTCCGGACAGCAGTTTGTCAAAGATCGTGAACGTTTAGAGAATGAACGTGAACGCGTTCGCGAACGAGCCACATTTTCGTGAACGTGAACTGAACGCGTTCATTTGCTTGTGAACGTGAACTGAACGCGTTCATTTTTCAACGAACGTGAACTGAACGCGTTCATTTTTTTCGTGAACTTTGACAACACTGGTTTCAATAAATGAATATTTGAATTTTTTATTTTATAATTATTATTTATTAGACTGTTTCTTTCTATACCGTGCGCGCAATTGATTTATTACACACCAGCAAAAAAAAGTTACAAAAATCAATTCATGTAATTTTGAAATAACATTACAACTTGAAACTGTGGATTGATTTATAGTTCTAATTAGTTTTATAGTATTACTTGATAAGAAATTGGTGTCAAAAATAATTCTATATAGTTTTAATAAGTTTTAATATTGATTTTGAAATCATGTAAAATGCCTTTTTAGCAGATTTTTACGTTGATGTGTAAAGAATTAGTTGTGCGCACGGTATTAAATCCTCATGTTATAGGTACTCATAAATCAAGATTCACCATTTCACCAGTTCACCACTCACTAAAATTGATTAAATCGAAAAATAATTAATAAAAATAGGTTTAAATTCGACCAACATATCTACATACCAAAATTCACTTGAAAAGAGCGGCGCTCCGACCGCTCCTGACCGCTCCAGGAGCGAGAGCGGAGCGCGCTCTTTTTTTTCTCACTTGGAGCGAGAGCGGAGCGCGCTCTTTTTTTTCTCACTTGGAGCGAAGAGCGGAGCGCGCTCTTTTTTTTCCGGAGCGTGCCCATCACTGCCTGAAGATGAAAACCTTCGAAAAAATTTACACTCTAAACGCTTGGAGATTTCATTTTTACTTTTAAAAATTTTAAAATATAGTAAGGTTTAAAATAATTCCTTTCAAATGAATCGTTCGCGAACGAAATCACTATTTTAGTGGTTTTTTGAATGAATGTCAATTATTGATCAATTCGTTCAAATGATTCTTCTCAAAAGAATCGTTCGCGAACGAAATCATCGATTTCTGATTTATAATTAAATTTGAACAGTTTGGTTGAAGTCGTTCGTGAACGATTCGTGTAATATGAATCATTCATGAACGAATTTGAAATATATTTTCTTACAAGATGATGAAATTGGTGACAAGGTAAAATCTGTTTGAAATGATTCTTTTCAAATGAATTGTTTCCGAACGAAATCATCCACTTTTGATTTATTAATCAATTTGAATAGTTTGTCTAAAAAGTTAAATAAATAGGTAAAGTCCGCTTTTAAGATACTCTAGTATCTTCTAGTTTTTACATATTCTGATGCTCAGTCACTTGAGGACAAACAATCTACACGCAAAAAATTTTTAGGTCGAGAATTCGAGCTGAAAATCAGGATTGTCCTCAAGTGACCCACCTACTACTCAGGTGCTTCTAGCTGGTGACTTCAACTGCACTACCCAGATGATTCCTGGTGCATCCATTAACGTCCGAGGCAGATTTTAGAGGAGTTCATTCTGGATAATAGGCTGGCCGTACACAATGACCAATCTGTTACCTGGTCTCGACCAGGGCTGCAAAAAACGATACCGTAACGGAACGGAAAAACGTAACGAAACGGCATTTTCCGGTAAATAACGTAACGATACCTGTACCAGATAACGGAAAAATTAAAAAACGGTAACGAAACGATACCAGATACTAGAAAATTTGAAAACCGACACCAGAACAATACCGATACCGGAACCTTTTTCCATTATTTTTCCGTTATTATTATTATTATTTTTTTTTTCATTTTTTATTATTAATAATATGTAAAAAATAAAATTGCCAGTATTATTTGAGTAAATTATCAAGTATGTAGAAATTGTAGATGTACATCGACGCACTTAGCACTCGTGGTATTCACTATCACTATTCATTCGGTGCATTTCTCGTGGTGTGACTGGCTGACTGTTAATTATTCGTTATTTTAATGTTGAATTGCGTTTAGTAAAAGTGAAAAGCAGATGTTTTGAAGAACTTGAATTTGGTTCAATGTGATCGTCTATTCACGAAGCGTTCATGAACGGGAACGGGAACGGAACGCGTGAAATTTTTGAAATAATTGAACGGAACGCTGAACGGAACGGAATTTTTTGGCCAGTGAACGGAACGGAACGTGAACGTCAAATTGAGAATTTCATTGAACGGGAACGAACGCCGTTCAAAAAAAACCTGAACGCGCCCAGCAGTGGAAATTTAGGTTTTTATCGAAAGTTACTCCCAGATTTTTAGATTGTCTTCTAATTTTACCGTAGTTCCATTGTGTATTATCACAGGGCTATCAAATTTTAATTTTTTAGTGAAAAGAATTGCCTTTGTCTTGGCATTGTTGAATTTAAGTCCGAGCTTTGTAACTCTTCTTTCTAAAATTTTTATTGCTCTATTCGCGTAAATTTCTAGTTCTTTAGTATTTTTTTTTAGATATAGTTATAATTGTATCGTCTGCGAATGCGGTGACATCGACATTAGGAATCGCCCCATCAATCACTCTGTTATAAGCAATATTCCACAGCAACGGGCCTAGAATGGAGCCCTGCGGACAGCCCATGTATAACGATGTAGTATAAATCGTGTTGTTTATTGTTATTGAAACCTTCCTTCCCTGTAAATAGTCTGTTATTAAAATAACTAGATATGTCGGTATTTTTGCTAGTTTTAAGGACTCTATTATTGTTTCATGTGGTAACGTATCAAATGCTTTTGCAATATCAAAAGAGACCATCAAGGAGAATCCTTTTTTTCTTCCATCTTTCACCTGTTGAAAAACCCTAGACAACGCATGATCTGTTGTGAGATTTTTACGAAATCCAAACTGAACATTAGATAAGTATTCTGTTTTTTCTAAAGATTCATTAATTTTAAGAGCTATTACCTTTTCAAATACTTTTGCTATTGTTTTTAGGAGGCTTATGGGTCTATACGCAGTTACATCACTTGGATCCTTATCTGGTTTCTGAAGCAGAACGAGCCTAGCTGTTTTCCACGCACTTGGAAAGGATTGACCTTTATAACGCATTTCCTAAAACAACACAGAAATCAATGAAGATTATTACGAACAGGGCTGCAAAAACGATACCGTAACGGAACGGAAAAATGTAACGAAACGGCATTTTCCAGTAAATAACGTAACGATACCTGTACCAGATAACGGAAAAATTAAAAAACGGTAACGAAACGATACCAGATACTAGAAAATTTGAAAACCGACACCAGAACAATACCGATACCGGAACCTTTTTCCATTATTTTTCCGTTATTATTATTATTATTTTTTTTTCATTTTTCTTATTAATAATATGTAAAAAATAAAATTGCCAGTATTATTTGAGTAAATTATCAAGTATGTAGAAATTGTAGATGTACATCGACGCACTTAGCACCAGCTTGGGGCAGTGAGAAAAGAGCAAAAAAAAACTGAATCGTTCCCATCTCCTCTTGCTTACATCTTTTGATTTTCATTTCCTTTCATTCATATAACGCTCTTTGCTCATTCAAAGTCGTATCGTTCCCTTCGTTTCTATCCCTCAAAAATTGTTCCAATCTCTTCGTTTCCTTCCATTCTTGACGTTTTTATCACCAGCACCAGCGCTAATAACAACACAATCATTTCAAAAAAATTGACCTTCATATTTTTTTCTAAAACGAGCTTACCTATCTGTTATTAATTGTCAATTACAATTTACACCAAAATTTAAAAAGTTTATTTATTTTGAGATGTGTTGTTACTTGTTATTAATGTTATTATACCAGATAATTGGAGGTGCTGTCTGCGTTATGTTCATAATGGTGTCAACTGTCATGATCTCTTGTGGCCCTCTGACGGCTCTGACCTATTTTTGTGAATGATTTATAAAATGCTTTAAAAGAATATTAGCAATACCGGACATAGCTGTAAGCATTTATATTTATTTAGCCATTTAATACAATTAAATTAATTAATAATTATTATTTGATTAACGTAATCACATGGAAAAAAATTAATAATACTGCTTACAATTCATTCATTATTATTATAAGGCTGGACCAGATTTTTTTCCAATTTTGAAAGTTGGTTTGAAACTTGGAATACATATTCAATAATTTTTGAAAAATAACGATACCAATACCAGTACCGATACCGATACCAATACCCGAACATTTCAAATAACGAAACGGTAACGATACAAAATACCGGAACATATTAAATAACGATACCAGAACGATAACGATACCGAATCCATTTGAAAAACAATACCGGAACGATACCGGATAACGTTATCGTTCCGTTTTTGCAGCCCTGATTACGAACTTGAAAAGAATTTTTGGAAACACCTTTGGTTATGGATTCAGTGCGAGAGAAATTATGTTCAATGGTATCGTGAAGTCAATACTTGCTTATGGATTAGTAGTAACAGGCAGGGCCTTAGAGTATCAAACAGTTAGAAAGTCAATAGAGCGGGTACACAGACTCGGTTGCATTTCCATGACGGCCGCTTACTCCACTGTATCTAGTGATATGGGCACGCTCCGGTTGGGAGCGGAAGAGCGGTCGGAGTACTCCACTCTCGCTCCGGAGCGAGAGCGGAGCGCGCTCTTTTTTTAATACAACTACAACAACCGGAGCGCGCTCCGGAGTACTCCAGCCTGGAGCGGAAATTTAAAGAAAAGAGGCGCTCCTCGGATAACGCTCTTCTATCATTGCAACGTTTCAATACATGAATATTTGAATTTTTTATTTTATAATTATTATTTATTAGACTGTTTCTTTCTATACCGTGCGCGCAATTGATTTATTACACACTGGCAAAAAAAGTTACAAAAATCAATTCATATAATTTTGAAATAACATTACAACTTGAAACTATGGATTGATTTATAGTTCTAATCAGTTTTATAGTATTACTTGATAAGAAATTGGTGTCCAAAATAATTCTATATAGTTTTAATAAGTTTTAATATTGATTTTGAAATCATGTAAAATCAGATTTTTACGTTGATGTGTCAAGAATTAGTTGTGCGCACGGTATTAAATCCTCATGTTATAGGTACTCATAAATCAAGATTCACCATTTCACCAGTTCACCACTCACTAAAATTGATTAAATCGAAAAATAATTAATAAAAATAGGTTTAAATTTGACCAACATATCTATATACCAAAATTCACTGCTGGGCGCGTTCGCGTTCAGGAACGCGCGTTCGAACGGAACGGGTGAGATTCTCTTATCAATTGAACGAACGATGAACGGAACGGGTAGGATAAATATAAAAGTTGGAACGGAACGGAACGGAACGTTTTATTTTCTTGAACGTAAATTTTAAACGCCGTTCATTTATCGTTCAAGAAAAAACTTGTCTTTTTACCCTTTTTAGTTTTTTTTCTCAATTTTCTATTTCTTCACTTCGTCTTTCTCAAGTTTTGTGTCGTGGTATTCACTATCACTATTCATTCGGTGTACTTCTCGTGGCGTAATTGGCTGACTGTTAATTATTCGTTATTTTAATGTTGAATTGCGTTTAGTAAAAGTGAAAAGCAGATGTTTTGAAGAATTTCAATTTGGTTCAATATAATCGTCTATTCACGAAGCGTTCATGAATGTGAACGGGAACGGAACGCGTGAAATTTTGGAAATAATTGAACGGAACGCTGAACGGAACGGAATTTTTTGGCCAGTGAACGGAACGGAACGTGAACGTCAAATTTGAGAATTTCATTGAACGGGAACGAACCAGGGCTGCAAAACCGATTGGAACCGGAACTGAACGGGAACCAAGAACCGGTAGAACCGATAAAATTTTGGAACCGGAACCGAAACCAGAACCAATATTTTGAAATTTGTACTAAAGCTGGAACCGGAACCGGAACCGAAAATTTTTACCGAGAACTGGAACCAGAACCGGAACCGATATGAAAATATATTGGTTCCGGTTCTAGAAAAGTTTAATCTCTATTAATAAGATTAGAGTGCGCTAATAGCTGTATACTCTCTACCTATCGATAAACAAAGGTTGTAGGTAACTGTTGTAGTGTTTCATTCTATAAATTACAATCTGTGATATTGTACATCTTCGCAAAATACTCTCTAAAATTGATAAAATTCGGGATCTTGGGTTTGTTTACAATTTACAAGACCATTTTGCAATAATATTATTTTTCAAATTTTGGTTTCAATACTCCCTCCTGATTATGCTTGTAAAATGGAGTATTTTGATAGGTCACACATGTTTTTTTTTTGGAACCGATAAGAACCGGAACCGGAACCAGAACCGATATCATAGAACCAGAACTGGAATCAGAATCAAAACTGAAGTCATAGAACCGGACAGGGCTGCAAAACCGAAAAAATATTGGTTCTGGTTCCGGTTCTGGTTCCGGTTCTCAAATATTGGTTCCGGTTCTGGTTCTGGTTCCGGTTCTATGACTTCAGTTTTGATTCTGGTTCCGGTTCTGGTTCTATGATATCGGTTCTGGTTCCGGTTCCGGTTCTTATCGGTTCCAAAAAAAAACATGTGTGACCTATCAAAATACTCCATTTTACAAGCATAATCAGGAGGGAGTATTGAAACCAAAATTTAAAAAATAATATTATTGCAAAATGGTCTTGTAAATTGTAAACAACCCCAAGATCCCGAATTTTATCAATTTTAGAGAGTATTTTGCGAAGATGTACGATATCACAGATTGTAATTTATAGAATGAAACACTACAACAGTTACCTACAACCTTTGTTTATCGATAGGTAGAGAGTATACAGCTATTAGCGCACTCTAATCTTATTAATAGAGATTAAACTTTTCTAGAACCGGAACCAATATATTTTCACATCGGTTCCGGTTCTGGTTCCGGTTCTCAGTAAAAATTTTCGGTTCCGGTTCCGGTTCCAGCTTTAGTACAAATTTCAAAATATTGGTTCTGGTTTCGGTTCCGGTTTCAAAATTTTATCGGTTCTACCGGTTCTTGGTTCCGGTTTGGTTCCGGTTCCAATTGGTTTTGCAGCCCTGGAACCGGAACCAGAACCAGAACTGGAACCAATATTTGGGAACTGGAACCAGAACTGGAACCAGAACCAATATTTTTTCAGTTTTGCAGCCCTGGAACGAACACCGTTCAAAAAAAACCTGAACGCGCCCAGCAGTGCCAAAATTCACTTGAAAAGAGCGGCGCTCCGACCGCTCCTGACCACTCCAGGAGCGAGAGCGGAGCGCGCTCTTTTTTTTCTCACTTAGAGCGAGAGCGGAGCGCGCTCTTTTTTTTCTCACTTGGAGCGAAGAGCGGAGCGCGCTCTTTTTTTTCCGGAGCGTGCCCATCACTGAGTCTGTATCACATGATGCAATCTTAGCTATAACGGCTCAACCACCACTAGATCTAATGCTAAAGAAAATAATGATAAGAAGAGGCGCAGATATTGGACTGCAATTAGTGGCTACAGGATTTCCAAGTGTCTCACTGGTGTCAAAAAATCCACTAAATATAAATATGAACAGCTACATAATCAATGGCAATATCCTAGTGAAAAGAAAAGAATTAAACAGGAAAATAGACTCAACCATTCTTAAACTATGGCAAAACAGATGGGATACTTCTAATAAAGGTAGATATACCTATAAATAGATCACTAACCTTAGTGATAAAATCAGGCTAGATAGGTTTGAACCTGATTTCTTTTCGACACAGTTTCTTTCCGCACATGGATTCTTTAGTGAATATCTGAAAAGATTTAACGTAATTAACAACGATAAATGTGGATGTGGAACAATACAAAATCCGTCTCACTTGATAAACGACTGTGACATAGTTGATGTAGTCAATTTTAGAAACATATATAGGGTTTGTGAATTTCAGCTTGAATATGAAAATCTAGAAAATCTGTCCCAATTCTCTGGGAAACTGTTTGAAATTAGAGAAAAACTGAGAGATGGTATCAGTTCAGAGTTGTCGCGGATTCCGCGAGAGGGCGGTTAAGGATTAAGATTTGGCAACAGCCCGCTGTATTACACCTTAGGGTGAATGATATATGATTATTGGTTTTTTTTTAGAGAATAAAGAAAAATTGAACACATGTGTAGATCAAAGTTTATTAAAGATTAATTAATTTTATCTTAAATCAACGTATTCTGAGGCAGAATACGACATGGTAGCAGAGAAGCAACGAGAAATGGCCTCGCTTCCCTTAAATAATTGACCATTATCTTAAATCTACGTGCTTATTAGTTATTAGATAATGGCTAACGTTTTCCGTTAACAATGTCATCGCAGTTTCTATATGACAAAACGATAGAAAGGGCCCGTATTGCCCTAGAAGAAGCCAGAATAATGATCAGACAAGAAAATCCACCGTTACGACAGGTAAAAGCATCGGAGATTTACCTTAAAAAATTAGCAGCTTCGATTCAGGAGCAACTTACACCGTTGAAGAGAAAAAAAGGATTGGACGATACGTCATCCTCAGTCGAAATATTATTAGATATTGATGATGTGACCTCTCAGCTAGAAGCAGTAACATTATTAACACCGAATACTCCGTCTCCGAAATTTCATCACCAAATATGCCATCTTTGAATACTTCGTTACCGAATATTCATACTCTGTCTCCAAATATTCCGTTATCGAATACTCAGTGTTTAAACGCTCATACTCAGTCTCCGAATGTGCCATTATCAAATATGCAGTTCTCAAACGCTCATAACCAGTCTCTAAATACTCCGTTATTGAATACTCCGTCAGCGAATGTTTCGTCTCCAGTTACACAGACTTCAGTAGCTCCGCTCAATACCGATTTTCTAAATACAACACAAATACCACAGCAGTCAAACACGCTTCCACCGAATACAACTACAAGTATGATAGCTACGTTCAATAAGTATAAATTGCCAAAATTAACTATTCCTACATTTACCGGAGATGCAATGAGTTATTATGAATTCATTAGTACCTTTGATGAAGCAATCCACAACTCTCCGAATCTTACACCATTACAAAAGTTTACCTACCTAAAATCATATCTTAAAGATGATGCTGCAAACCAAATAGCAGGGTTTCCGACGACTGAAGAATTTTATGTAGAGGCTCGCGATATTCTCGAGAAAAAGTATGGAAATAAGCAAGTAACCATCCAGCAATTATATAATAAAATACAAAATTTACCCCGTGCATCAAAATCACCAACGAGTATCAAAAATACTTACGAAATATTAGAACCAGTATTACGAATGTTGAAACAATTGGGTGAGAATATCGACAAAAGTGCATTATTGTACAATTTAATAATTGCAAAATATCCAGCTGATACACTAATACCGTTCAAAGATTCCGTATCTACTGTAACCGATCTACAAAAGACAATTCGCTCCATCATCTTATTCGAAGAAAGTGCAATGGTGAACCGATTACCTCAGCAAACAATAACTACAACAGCGGCTCTCATTACTGCACCTGTACAACGTAATCTGCGCCCAACAACTCCGTCAAAGGAATGTATTTTCTGCACCAAAAAAGGCCATTGGGCGGATGAATGCCCTACTTACACAACTACTGAAAGCCGAAAACAGCAGTTAAAACCAGATGTTTGCTACTTATGTCTTGGTACAGGACACTCAAAAAATGCATGTCGCTCAGTGAGAACTTGTGCTCACTGCAAAGAAGCAAAACGTCATCACCAATCGCTCTGCCCTCATAAATTTGGATATACAAAAAGGAAAGATAAACAGGAGCCAAAAACTACGGATAAAAAATTAGATTTAAAGCCAAATAAAGTAACCATGTTAGCAAAAAGCGAACAAGGTACATTCCTAACAATTAAAACAGAAATTCGTAACCCGTCAACTGGAGCGATAACCAGAGGCCGAATCATTTTAGATACTTGTAGCTCGCATAGCTACATCACTGAAGCAGCTGCGAATGAATTGGGATTAGACCAATCAAAAACTGAAATGTTCGAGGTCATAGGATTCCAGACAAAATCTCCGAAAAAGATGAAAACAGCTTATACAGAATTTGAAATTATTCTGCCGAACAAAACGACTATTCCAATTACAGCAAACACCACACCGTTTATTATTGACTCCGTTCAAATTATCAATAGCGACGAATTCAAACGTCAAAACCCACAGTTTGCTGGACTAAAATACGCTGATAATGGAGATGAAGAACCCATTACTATTCTCATCGGTGGAGATTATTTCTGGAAAATGTTGACATTTGACCGTATCGAAGTCACCAATGATCTATACCTATTAAATACCCATTTTGGTTGGATAATCGCAGGAAAAATCCAGTTATTAAATGATCCTACTTCAAAAATTTTACTCACAACTGCTCATTCAATTGAAAAATTATGGGCATTAGATACAATTGGTATTGAAACAGATACTCTTAAAGATTCTGAAAAAGAAGCAATTGCGCTGAAGAAATTTTACGATACCATCTCGATTGAAGAAGGCCGATACACCGTTACCTGGCCATGGCAGGAGTACCCTCCAAAGTTACCTTCGAATTATAACTTAGCCTTAGGCCGTTTAAAATCACTTCTACGTAATCAAACTCCTGAACTCTTGAAGGCGTACAATACTGTGTTACATCAGCAAGAAGCTAGTGGTATTATAGAAAAAGTAAACGACGATGAACGAAAAGTATTAGTTCATTACCTACCCCACCACCCAGTCATTGCTACCGAAAAGTCTACAAAACTACGTCCTGTGTATGATGGATCAGCAAAAACATCGAAGCAGAATCGCTCTTTAAATGAATGTATATTTAAAGGAACATCCTTATTAGCTGATCTTACAAAAATATTACTCCGATTTCGCATGCATGAAACTGTACTTTGCGCAGATGTAGAAAAAGCTTTTCACCAAATTCAGTTGCATCATAAAGACCGTGATTTCGTTCGTTTTCTTTGGATTGAAGATATTATGCAACCAATATCAAATAACAATCTGGTAACTTACCGCTTCAAACGAGTACCGTTTGGAATCATTGCCAGCCCGTTCCTGTTATTAGCAACCATACAATATCACTTTCAGAAAATCAATTCTGCGTTCTGTGATATAATCAAAAACGACGTTTATGCAGATAATTTAGTTACTGGTACGAACTCCGTTGAAAAAGCAGTAATTATGTACAATACTTTGAAAAATGAATTTCGAAGTATGAAAATGAATCTCCGTTTATGGTCAACAAATAACATAGAACTACAGTCAGTTATATACCCAGAAGATAGAGCACCATCACCCATTCTAAATGTCCTTGGCTTAACATGGAATTCGAAAGCTGATACATTATTAATACGCTCATCGCAGAAAAATACAACTATAATCACCAAAAGGTCGATTTTACAAATTTCAGCCTCTGTATTTGATCCGCTGGGACTCTTTTCTCCTGTTGTACTGCCAGCAAAACTCTTACTTAAAAAATTAACTGAAAACAAATGCGATTGGGATGTACCACTGCCAGAATTTGAAAAGGAATGGCAAATTATTTTCCAAAATATTAAGAATATTAGTGAAGTGGAAATAAACAGATTTACACCAGTCATCGTCAACAGTAAAACTCAGCTACACTGCTTTGTAGACGCCTCTATATTAGCATTTGGCGTAGCCATTTACATACGCAACGAAGCTCATAGCGTTTCCACACATTTAATCTTTGCCAAAGCTCGAGTAACGCCGTCAAAGGAAATTTCAATTCCACGCTTAGAATTAATAGCTGTAGTTCTTGGAATACGCTGCATGAAATATGTTTTAGAAGTTCTGAAACTACCCTCAGATACCGGAAAGTTTTTATGGACCGACTCAAAATGTGTTCTTTCATGGATATTAACTCCGCGTATTCAGCCAGTTTTTATATCAAGACGCATAGATGAAATTTATACGTTACCAGGTGTGAAATTTCATTATGTACCTACAGAACAAAATGTTGCTGATATGGCATCTCGTGGCACCACAGTTGAAACTTTAATGGACTCAAATTGGTTCAATGGACCAAAGTGGCTACAACAAGAAAAGTTGAATTGGCCAACGCAACCTACCTTCTGTGAAATTATTTTACAGGAAACTGAGCAGAATATAAATTTACCCGCTAAGACTATGTTAACCGATATAGCCCAAGAAAATACCCCATTTGGTATTTTACCAAAACAGTATTCAACATACTGGGAACTTATGGATGTAACAGTCGCGTGTATTCGTGCGATAAATAAGCTTTCAAAAGGAAAGATCTTAGCGCAACCTAATCATGCAATATTTCAACAAGCGCAAAAACTTTGGTTAAAAACTGAGCAAGAAAACTATTTCTCCGAAATCATCAAATACTTGAAGCAAAACCAGTCACCCGACAAGAAGAAAAAGGTACCTTCATTTATTCAAAAGCTAAATTTATACCTAGACAACAACGATATAATTCGCTGCAAAGGCCGTTTTGCAAAAGCCCCTTTCACCGAACCAAGAAAACATCCAATCTTACTCCCAGGTACCAGTGTATTTAGTGAACTTTTAATTCTTCACACACATACTGAAAATTTTCATGCAGGCACAGCATATACTTTAGCTAAGTTACGAGATAGGTATTGGATACAACAAGGTAGAAGAAAAATCTTCAATATCATTCGGACTAAGTGTTGGAAATGTAAACGATTCACAGCAAAAACGTTTCAACAACCTGAAATAGCTCAGTTTCCGGAATTCCGATTTAATACCACCGAATGCCCCTTTACGAATGTAGGCATTGATATTTTTGGGCCACTATATTCAAAAAATGCTACCAGTGGAGATATATGCAAGAGATATGGCCTAATATTCACGTGTTTGACGATTAGGGCAGTTCATATAGAATATCTCGAGGATGTCACTGCTGCTGAAATATTATTCGCTATTAGAGAATTTGTTGCACGAAGAACAACGCCAAAACTAATTATTTCAGACAACGCAAAGCAGTTTGTATTAGCTGATAAAGTATTAGCAGATTTTTGGAAGACAGTCGTATCCAACAATAAAGTCACTACATACATACAACATAACGCGATAAACTGGAAATTTATTCCGAATTACGCCCCATGGTTTGGCGGTATCTACGAAAGATTAATTGCTCTCATTAAGGAAGCTTTCAAAAGAACATTCAAAGGATACCTATTGAATGATCGAATGCTACGATTAGCAATGAAAGAAATAGAAGCAATTATTAATGCTCGACCATTAACATATGTTGATTCCGAAATCAATTCCGACATCCTACGTCCATCCAATTTTTTAGAGCAAAGATTCCCGCCAACCCCTGCAGAGTATGATAATCGCAACGCAACCAACGATATCATTGAAAAATGGAGAATAGGAAAACAAATTCGTGACAAATACTGGGAAATATTTTCGTCTCAGTATATCCTTTCCCTGAGAGAAAAAGAAAATAAACTACGAAGCGCTCGAAACGTTGAAACTCGTACACCAAAAATAGGCGAAATCGTACTCGTAGCTCTACCGCATCTTAAACGTAACGAATGGCAACTAGCTGAAATAATAGAGCTTATTCCTAGCCATGATGAAAAACTGCGTGCTGCAAAAATTCGATTTCATAACAACAGAGAAGCTGTACATTCAATCACCCATTTAGCACCACTAGAACTCTGCATTGGAAAAGATATGATTGAGCTCGAATCTGAAAATCCTGCAGAAAATGGAAAATCAACAAGACTCCGATTTCGAATTGGAAGAAATTTCGTGCGAAATAGTTGAGTCAGAATCAGATTAATAACTATATATTTTATGTTAGTTTTTAACGAAAAGCTTGTTTATAATAATAGATTTGATTTAGATGCTGAAAGTTTATCATTTTTTTTTTTCAATTTTTCCAAAAATTTTTGTATTTTTCATTTTTGTTTTTTTTTTTTTTTTTGTTTTTTTTTTTTGTTTGTCTCCGTGGAATGTCGCGGATTCCGCGAGAGGGCGGTTAAGGATTAAGATTTGGCAACAGCCCGCTGTATTATACCTTAGGGTGAATGATATGATTATTGGTTTTTTTTAAGAATAAAGAAAAATTGAACACATGTGTAGATCAAAGTTTATTAAAGATTAATTAATTTTATCTTAAATCAACGTATTCTGAGCAGGGCTGTTAACTTAACGTATATTAGTTAAATTCAGTTAAAGTTTTAGTCTTTCAAAACAAAAATAAGAGTTAAAGTTAGCAGTTTTATTCCTTTCACTTAAAGTTTAAGTTATAGTTAAAGTTGAAGTAAACTAGTTTCAACTTAAATAAAATAAAAGTTTAGAGTTAAGGTTAAAGTTAAATTCTTCTTTATAGTTAAAAAAGTTAAAGTTAAAGTTAGTTAAAGTTTAATTCTTCTTTTAAAATAGTTGAAGAAGTTGAAGTTATAATGAAATAATGTGGTTACCTATTAATTATATCATATCCGCTTTTTATGTACGATGAAAAGATGAAATAACACATAAGAGTTTCCAAATTCAATAAATCAAGCATTTATAAAAATATAAAATAAATTTAATTTTAAATTTCACATTTAAATTTTTGAAATTTTAATTTTCAAAACTACCTATAATTATTTTGCAGTAACAAAAGATCATTAATAAATTAATAGACCCTTTGAGACTGTATCGCAAAGGACCTAAAATGAACCTCAAGTCGCTGAATGTTCGTTCAAAATTGGAAAATTGGAAATTTGCTTGAGACTTTAACCAAAACGATTTTTTTTTAAGTTTAAGTTAAAGTTTGATTCAGTTTTAAGGACTGAAAATATTAGTTAAAGTTTTATTCAGTTACATATATTGGGATTTATAGTTAAAGTTAAATTCAGTTATATTCTTGATGCGTGAAAATACGAGTCAGTTTGAGTTAAGGTTAAGAGTTTTAGTTATTGTTAACAGCCCTGAAAAAAAGAAAGTGATAAAACAACGTTTGTTTACGTTTTTGAATTTTGCCACTTATTTGACTATTCATGTTGGTAGCAGAAAGTTTAATATACAGGCTTTATGGAACATGCGCTATCCATGTTATATGATCTAAGCTTCTTTGTACTTTTCGGATTAATTTCTTCATGAAAATGTAAGACCCAATTCATCATATTGTATTTTACAATCGAGTTAATTATATAGTTTGTATGATGATAGTTCATGGTGAATAAAAAACTTCTATTCATCATATCTCGCCGGATTTGAATCAGCTAAATAATACCGATAAAATGGAAGTGTTGTTGAGAGACGCTAAATTATGGTAATGAAGTTCATCATGTATAATTGTGATAATTCGTGCTTTGTGAATGCAACTGTAATATAATTTGAAATCATGACATTGATTACCACTTTCAGGCGAAATGGTCGTAGACTATTACACATTAAGAAGTCTAAAAACTGTTTATGGATTCTACTCCCTGAAGAATACAACGCAGCTATTTCTTCATCATATGTTCTACCAACCAGTAACTTCAGCACTCTGACAGACGGAAATAATCGAGCAACCTTCTTAAAATATGAAAGTAAAAACATTTAATCCCAATCAGTCAGTTCCAAAAAGAGGCATGGGTATGTTTATAGTTAGAATTTTACGCGGAGCTTTGAAAATTCGTTATTTGGTGCTTGGAGGAGCGATCGGAGGAGGTTTATCGTTACAAAAAGTACGTCATTTTTTGCCTTTGTTTCTTTCAATTTTTCTTCGAATTCTGAATTTCTCAATCCACCTAGACTTATCAAGACTGGGTTGACGCTTTACCTGATTTATCGTGGATGGATAAATACATACCTCAAAATGAAGACTGGGAAAACGTGCGTGTTTCGTTGCTATCCATTAGAGATAAATTGAAAGAAATACAAATAGGTATGTAAGGTTGTAAAATAGTTGTTAAAAGGAGTTAACACAGTTTACAAACTGGAATGAATCTGTGAGGAATACACAGTGGTAGAAATTTAGCGTGCGGTATTAGGTAACCCGTACTACTTTTAGATCCACAGTTGCGGGAAACGGCTGAAAGTAGGATTCAATCGTTGAAAAATTGGTTGGATACGAGATTAGAGGAGGCATACATTGCAGCAGAAGAACAAGAAAAACTAAACGCTATTACGAATGAAGATCGTAAGTTCAAAACTCTTCGTCAGTAGAAGTATAAATTATTCAAAAACATTTTTCGGGAATGATCACTTTTTATTTTGACCATCAGCTTGCCCTCATTTCATTCGAAACGTCTGCGACGTTGCTATATTGCTTCTGATTGTAAATATTGTGTTAGCTCCTTGTCAAAATTTGTATTATCAGAAATTCGATCTCTATGTATTTTCGGATCGCTAATTAAAAGAAGTATGGCTTTAGCTGCTTCCTTTTTTTGTTTTATTTTTCCTTCCGGAAATAATAATTAGAATATGCATGATATTAATTCTTTTTTCTTTTTGTTTTCTTCAATAGAAGCACGTGATGCTGTTAACAACGCTGTTACAGTCAACGCACTCTCTTTCAAATCTGATTCCTAGGAAGCAGGTGCGTAATTTTGCTGTTGTTTGATGATTTTGAGGAAATTACTGTAACTGAATGTCCGTGTTTGCTTTCAGGAGAATATAAATCTCATATTAGTGAAAAAGATTTGTGGGATATAGAAAATAAATATCAAAAAGAAATAGACCGGTTGGAAAGAGAGAATAAAAATCTAAAACAACAGTTATTACTCAAAAACTCTTCTAGTCAACCTGTGAAAAGGGTTCAGGTATTTGTATTTATTTTATCTATTTAGTGATGTTGATGAACTTGATTTAATTTTTTTTTTTGCTGTCTAGACTTCTCTTATTGATATGTATTCCGAAGTACTAGACGAACTGAACGATTATGATATGAATTATAAAACTCAAGATCACTTACCCAGAGTGGTGGTAATCGGTGATCAAAGCTCTGGTAAAACTTCAGTTCTAGAAATGATCGCTGAAGCTCGTATTTTCCAAGGTAAAAATTTACCCGAATCGAATTAGTAGTTTTAATTTGTAATGCTTCTGAAATCATCATTAAATTACAGAGGAGCCGGTGAAATGATGACTAGAGCACCGGTTAAAGTTACCTTAAGTGAAGGTCCGTATCATATAGCTCAATTCAAAGATAGCTCGAGGGAATTCGATTTGACTAAAGAAAGCGATCTTGCAGATCTACGCCGAGAAGTGCGTTCATTTCTTAAGTTTGAAAATATTTTCACATTAAAAACATTTCAGTTCTATTTCGACGTATTTTAGGTTGAATTGAGAATGCGAAATCTCACTAAGGGTAATCAGACTGTGAGCAATGATGTTATTTCTATGACTGTAAAAGGTCCAAGGCTACAAAGAATGGTTCTAGTCGATTTACCAGGAATTATCAGCGTAAGTACACGAGTTACTTTTTGTTCCTTAAATACATAAATAAATTATATATTCCACTAATAATTTTTTTAAATTAAAGAAAATTAATAAATTAAAATATAATCTTTTTTCAATCTCATATTTTTTTTGTCTAACCGCTTGCAGAGTATTTTACCACAATATGAACTCTTCATACCATGTACAGGTCTTTTGATGTAACATTCATATATTACTTTGCCTACCTTAATTGTTGAAGAAGCGGGATACAGTTTGAAAATATTTTTTTCACCTAGTTTATGACCAATTTCATAAATGTACATCTCATCATTCAAGGCACAAAATTCAATGTATAATGTAGTATTGCTATTGCTATCAATGAATTCATGGCAGTCGAAGCGGTAAATGGGAAGAAGTAATGAAAAATTGTAAAAAATTATGGACGTATTTGTTAT
Organism: Phenacoccus solenopsis; assembly: GCA_009761765.1. NCBI lineage: Eukaryota > Metazoa > Arthropoda > Insecta > Hemiptera > Pseudococcidae > Phenacoccus > Phenacoccus solenopsis. The sequence goes on along the minus strand of VFXL01000322.1, from coordinate 25,428 downwards.
TTTTATTATTTTTTACAAATATCTTTGAAGAATATTTTCCTCACTCTATGTTTGAAAATTTCTTTTATAGACTCTCACTTTATCCCACCACAAAATTTCGGTAAAAAATGCCCTCTGGTTAGTCCTGAAGAGCAAACAAAGTATTTAACTGAGTTTTCAATAAAAAAAGAATAGCTATTAGAGTCTACCTGATTTGGAAGAGGGTTATCTGGTACACGAGAGGTGGACAGCTTTTTATTGTGTATCATATGATACAATGAGCGTAAGTGAGTAACGTCTTCTGATTTCATCTTCCCAAGTTAATTTGGAGGGGAATTTATACAGGAAATTTCATGAATCTTCCCCTATCTTCTCATCAAATCGACCTAGAAAAGTCAAACTTTGTATATAGGGTTAGTTAATGATCAGAATATATCCTAAATTTGGGTCAAGGTGAATCCAAAATGGCTGATTATTAAAATTTGAGGATAATTTGAGAAGCTAAGTTGCTATAATTTGAAAAATATGGGTTCATATAATTATCGCTTTGCAAGAAGCTTTTGCAATTAAGGTGGGAAAATCAATACATAAGTGTTACATCAGTAGCCCTTTATGTGATATTAAGGTGAAAGACCCTATACAGACATAATACCCCTTCGAATCCTTATGCTGTTTTTAATTACAGACGAATACGCTTGGTATGGCATCTGAAACAAAAGAAAATATTTACCAAATCGCTAAATATTATATGTCCAATCCAAACGCCATTATATTATGCATTCAAGATGGTTCTGTAGACGCAGAACGCAGTAACGTTACCGATCTCGTTTCGCAAATGGATCCAAATGGCAAAAGAACAATTTTTGTTCTCACCAAGGTGGACTTGGCTGAGGAAAATTTTGCAAATCCTGACAGAGTGAATAAATTTTCATTTTAAAATCTTAAAACCTAATTGAATAGATCTCACTAATAAAATTATTGTGTTGTAGATTCGTAAAATTTTAGCTGGCGAGCTATTTCCGATGAAAGCTCTCGGATATTTTGCAGTAGTCACCGGGCGTGGTCCGCAAAATGAATCGATTGCGAAAATTAAAGAATACGAAGAAAAATTCTTTAGAAGTTCTAAATTATTTAGGTACTTTTCTTAACGAATTAGAAGTACATTAATCATAGAGGAATGATTTACATTTCTTCTGTGCTTATTTCCAGCGGTAAGAATGTGAAAAAAACTCAAATCACTTCGAGAAATTCAAGTTCAGCTGTGTCCGAATGTTTTTGGAAAATGGTCAGGGAAACTGTAGAACAACAAGCGGATGCTTTTAAAGCGCAACGTTTCAATTTAGAGACAGAGTGGAAAAATAACTATCGTAGGTATGGTCATTTTCCGTATTCGTTATTAAAATATATTCGAAGGGCATTTTACAAATAATATAAATTTTTGCAGGCAAAGAATATTAGATAGAAATGAATTGTTTGATAAAGGCAGAACTGAAATACTTGATCTAGTTATCAATCTTTGTGAAGTGAACGTCAAGCATTGGGACGATATGTTAGCTGCCAAGTTATGGAATAAAGTTAGTGACTTCGTGTTTGAAAATATCTACTTAGCGGCTGCGCAATCACCCCAGAATGGTAGGGTTTTAAAAATATTAATTTGATAATTTGTGTAATTTCCGATGTTGTTCAACATTTATTAATTTAAGAATTGATGAACAAAAACAGTTTTATTTCTTAAAAATTCAGCTTTAATAATTTATATATTTGATATAGAAAATTTAATATTTGAAATGTAAATTACAGGTGAATTTAACACTCAAGTTGACATTCATTTATACCAGTGGGCAGATCAAGAACTACCCAATCTTTCGGTCGAGGCTGGATGGGAAACACTGCAAGAAGAATTTAAAAAATTAATTTTCAAGAAATCAGAAAAGTATCACGATGATATGTTTGATAACTTGAAGTCGGCTGTGGTAGAAGAAGTTCTTAAACGACATCGTTGGGAAAATAAAGTAGGTGATCAGAATTGTATGATTGGTTCTTAATACTTGTATTTACGCATTATTTTTAGCATTTAGTATTAATTTTAATTTTTGCGGTAGGCTACGGATGTTCTACGAGTTTTACAAGTCAATCCTCTCGCAGATCAAGTAATCACTGATAAATTACAATGGGACTCCGCGGTGTTATTTTTAGAAAGCAGCTTTAAACAGAAACAACAAGTAGATGACTTTTTAATTGAAATTTGAACTACATTATGTTCTGAGAGCAATGAGGAGTCCATTCTAACAACTCTTCATTAATAGGTTCATCACGATTTATAAACTTGTATTCGCTTACAAATAATACAATATGATTAAGGTAGAATATGCCGATGAAACACTTCAAAACATTACACCTTTCCGCAGTTGCTAACGAGGATGCATACTGAATTATCTGTGTTTTCGCATCTAGTAGTTTTGTGCTGATTTCGTTCAAGACAGTTTTTTTATGAGAGTCACTGATATCACTCGCATTGTAACGATCATATAAAGTTAAATCTCTTTTCAATTTCTCTCTCAGATTTGTAGCTTTAATAACTTTCAGTTCCCATACAGCGGCTACATTAGATACTGTCAGATCAGGAAATATCCCTGCTAATGCGATATTATTTCTAATAGTGACTTTCTCTTGAACTGAGAACCCTCTTAATTTGGCTGGGCAGAGTAACCCGAATAAAAAATTATTATAATCCTTCTCTTTGTAAAAGGTGTTCGTAGACATCGATGACAACATATCACTGACAACGTCACAAAATTCTCTCCATTTGTTGGCCAATACCATTTCATAAATTTCAGTACAATCTTTGAATCCTCGCTTGTACACTGCAGAATAAATATTGTCGAGACTCTTCTCCAAGACACAACGTGACGTCTCATTTGCGATGCTCAGTTCATATTTTTGATCGTTCAATTGGGTGCAAGATAAGAAACCTCCATAAATAAATAGCGGGTAGAATAATTTTCTATTCCATCCTCGAGTTATTAGGTCCATAATACTAACACCCATCGAAAATTCCTTTTCGCACGGTCCATAAAGGATATCAAGTAATAAATCTCGGTCTTCGAGAGTAAAAATCGAGCTTAGACATAGAGAGCGTGGCACCAAATCAACTTGGAAAAAGTCTTTTTTGAGATATAAGCTACGAAGAAACGAAACACATATAGCGGGATTAATAAACTCTTGATTATCATACTTAAATTTCGCAATTTTCAAACATTCCCCCGATGATGTTGGCAATTTCCACGCTTCGATAACTTTATCGATGGTCTCAATAGAATACGAAAAATACCGTCCCAGTTCATTCGTCTTTCTATCAATAGAGTGGATGGAAGCCTTACCAGAGAATTCGTATGCAAAATAAGGCGAAACGCCGAAACATATTAACATAACACCAGTATCACCGATGGGAACCGCGCATTTCAGAAATTTCGTAAATGACTTGCATACGGCAACAGCTTCTGGACCTATCTGAGCAATTAGGTTGTACACGGTATCGCACGAATCTAACAATAGGTAGGTGATCTTTGTCTTATCCCTTAAACGCGTAGCGAATCGCCCTAAAGAACTGTATACACTTCCAGGACTTTTCGTCAACCTAGCATATTCTTGTTGTGAAATTTCCTTAGAACAGTACTTTTCGAAATGCTCTAACATTATCATTATAAGAGACTCTTCGAACTCAACACGATTGGTACCTTGAATGTCTTCGAAGTTGATGTACGCGACGTTTCCCGAATTCTTGAATTTATCGAAATCACTTTTAGAGGATCTTGCGTATTCACAATTATCGAAAAACGTAGTCATTTTTTCTGACCATACAGCCGTTGACGATAAAAACGATTGGAGAAGAAGCGCCATGGTCGTTTTGCCAGAACCTGGCGGATAAATTAGTATCACCATATGCTTCAGTGATAATAACACTTTAAATGCAGCCGTATTATCTTGAAATGACACTTCACTAATCATATCGTCAATATGATCCATCGTTACAGGTTTCGAAAATTCGTATTCAAAGCCTGAAACATCAAGAACGTGTTACAAAGGAATTTTCATGACTTCGTTCTTTCAATTCTGACATGGAATTTATTTACTCGTTTTACATACCTTTGTGGCTCAGTTCTATGATCTTGTCAGCATGATTTTCAAGTATTTTCAACGTGAAATAAGACCCAACCATGGAAGTATTAGGTGTATCTGAAGTACTAGGCATATCTGAAATGTAACCAACCGAATACTATCTGTTTCGAAATTGAATCGAATTAAAGAATTAAATCATTGAAAAACACTCAGTTCAATGAATAAAGATATAATTGAAACGCATTCTTTCCAATTACAAACAACGTGAAAGAGAACATAAAAATTAAGGTTTACATTTCCATTTCAGGTATGCCTATATGAGAAAGAAAAAAAATCTAAACAGGGTTGCCAGTTCAGCACACTCCCGAGAGGCAAAGAAAAACAAGAGAAAAAAAAAAAGAACAAATAAACAAATCTTTAAGCGAAGAAAAAACAATTTTTTTTTTTTTTTTTTTTTTTTTAAATAGAAAAAATTTTAACACTAGAGAGAAAAATTAGAAAATAACTAGTTCTACAACAAATTTATGTTATTGAAATTTAAAAAATTTCTTCAACATCTACTTCGACCAAGTCAAATTCTTCGCGGGTGTCCTCAGCAAGATTTTCATTTGCTGGTATGTTTTCACATTCATCTTCTTCAACAGCTAGTTCAAGCGGAATGATTTTCGAAATTGGCCGTATTGTGCGGTGGTTATTAGGCAGACATAGTTCTACCGCGCGAATTTGACTATCAGCGCTTGGAATAACTTTTTCAATTCTGGCTAATTTCCATTGACCATGTTTGGTGTGATCATCTGCCATGAAGACGATTGTGCCCTTTTTAGGAGTTGAATTTATTGTAGAGCGACGTTGACGTAACGTGCTTCGACGATCGCGTAGAGATTGTAAGTATTGGTGAGAAAATACTTCCCAGAATTTGTCTAAAATTGAGACTGCTTTTTTCCAAGCTTGTTGAACTATTTCATTAGTCGATGTCGCTGGTATGATGTTTTCGCTTGATGGTATGCCAGGGTAATAGATTCGTAGGAATTTATTTGGTGTGATGATGTCTTCGGTAAGACCAGGACCAACGTATGTTAAGGGTCGGGAATTGAGCATTGCGGTAATTTCTTTAACTGCAACGCGCAGTTGTTTATCAGTGAGTGTTCGGCGATGGAAGGTGATTTTTAAGGCGTCCTTTACTTGACGAACTAATCTCTCATACGCACCGCCCATCCATGGTGCGAGTTGTGGTATGAACTTCCATTTTATACCATTTTGAGAGATATACGCTGTGAAAATTGGGTCGTTGACTGCATTTTTCCACTGAGTCGAAAAAAAATCATTCAATAGTTTGAATTGAGGTGCATTATCAGATACGATGAGGGCTGGCATGCCTCTTTCGGCTATGAAGGAGCGTAATGCAATTAAGAGCTCTTCTGCGGTGATATCATCCAGCATTTCTAGATATACTGCCCGCGTTACCAGACAGGTAATGATTAAGAGCCAACGTTTCTGCTTTATTGTTGATAGTTTAGTGTGAAGTGGACCAAGGACATCAATACCAGAGTTGTGAAATGGTGTGGTCAATTCTGTGCGTTCAATGGGTAGTGGTGGCATAGTTGGTGCCTTAAAGGGCTGGTAGCATAAGTTGCGACATTCTAAGCAGTGTTTTCGTAGAGTATTATAAACTACTTGGCGCCCTTTGGGAATCCAAAATTTCTTTCGTATTTCCGTTAGAGTATGCTGTGTACCAACGTGGAATGAGCGTATGTGATAAAACATAATCACAAGTCGTGTAAAATGTGATTGGTTTGGTAAGAGAATGGGATATTTTTCATCATGTGATATGTGAGTAATATTGTCGAATCTACCCTTACAGCGAATGATTTTATCCTCATCTAAATACGGATTTAAGTGAGGTGGAGGGTTTAAATCATATTGAATGTACTGAATCCACATTTTTTCTACAATTTCATGGAGAGTTTTATCTGCTGGTAAGGTGATGATTTTTCTGTTTGACCATTTTTCAGCAGCTCGAATCGCATAAATTGTCGCATTATAAAGCTCCATTAGGGAAGAATAATTTTCCATGTTTATTCCCAGTGGTGGTGGTGTGGGAGTGGTAGGAATGTTTAACATGACCGTTATTTTTTCTTTATTTGTTTTTTCATTTTTTCGAAGATTAGGTGGGGTTTTCAGCTCTAGTTTTATGTCGTTTTGTGGCCATTTAAGTTCATCTTGTTGTAGCCAAAGAGGACCAGTCCACCAATTATTTGGAATATCGCCACCTCGTGAGGCAATATCGGCTATATTTTCCTTTCCAGGAACATATTTTGCTTTGATTTACGCTTTTTTAATTTCTTGGACTCGTTGTTCTACAAAAATTGGTAACACCGATGCTGTGTTGATCCATGCGAGAACACATTTTGAATCTGTCCATAATGTAGTTTCAATTGTTTGGCTGAAGGATTTTTGCACAAATTTGATGATACGAGCTCCTAATGTGGCTGCAAGAAGTTCTAATTTAGGAATTCATCTTGTAGGTCTTGCGAAAGGATTGCGTCCCATTCGTAGTTCAGTATCCAAAGTTTTTGAATAAAATGTTTTGCGAGAACAAGAATTGGAGCGAACCATCCAATTGGATCATAAAATGCGGCAGTGTACTGTAGAATCAGGCGTTTTGTTGGGCCAGCTACTATAGGAGATACAGTTGGCTGTTTTACAGATAGCTGGTCTGTTGATGGCTGCCATAAGATGCCTAATAAGCTGATGAAGTCTGATGTTTCACAATCTGTCGATGAAATTGCTGCAATGAAGTCAGAAGAATTTGAGCTCCATTTCCGAATGTTCATACCTACTTTACTAAGTAGGTTTTTTGTTTGTGCGTAAAGTTCTATTGCTGTTTCCATATTTTCTACACCTGTTGTGAGGTTATCTACGTAGAAGTCATCGAGAAGTTTTTTGGTGAACGGAGTTGAATTCGTTTGAATATGATGACGTAGAGTAGCAGCGAGTAAAAAGGGGGATGAAATAACACCAAAGGGTACTCTAGTGAATCGTAAGTTCTCAATATTTTCAGCGATGGGGGGTTTATTGAAATCTTTCATCCAGAGGAAGCGGACTGCATCACGATCTTTAGAGTGGAGCCCAATTTGTAAATATGCTTTCTCAATATCTGCGCTAATTGCGATTTCATGGCACCGAAATTTGAGAATAATAGCGCAAATATCTTTTAAAAAGACTTCCTTTCAGTAGACAATCGTTCAAACTGAGGTCATTTTTACGTACTTTTGCTGAGCCATCATGTACTACGCGCAACGTAGTTGATTTTTCGGGTGTCAATACCCCATGATGTGGTAAATAGTGAACAACTTCTCCATCAGGTTGCTTTGGTGCTTGTTCAACTATACCAGACTTGATTTGATTAGAGATGACGTCATTATAATCTTTGAGTGATGCGGATGATTTTAAATTTTTCCACAAAGACTTCAATCGCCCAAGTGCTAACCCATAGTTTGATGGAAGATCAGGAGGATAATTTCGCCATGGCCAAGAAACTGTGTAGCGGTCATCAATTAACGATATAGAATCATAAAATTGCAGTACAGCAGCTTCTTCCTCAATATTATCAGCACGTTCAGTTATGCCAATCGAATCCAATGACCATAACGCTGTGACTGGATCTTGCTGAATATGAGTGAGTAAACAATGCATTGCCATCGAAGCATTTTCATTATGATAGGCGATTATCCAACCAAACATCGTATTGATCAGAAGCGTTTGACTATTAACGTCGATTTTTGACCATGTAAACACATTGAATAGGTAATTGAGGCCTAGCAGGATATCAACATCGTACGGTAGACCATCGTCAGCGAAGGAGTATTTTTCATATTCAGGAAATTGGTGTTTAAATGCTGCGACATTTGGTGGCTCAAGATAGGGGACAATTGAGTCAGTGATAAAGGCTTTGACCGTTTTAATTGAGCCATTATCATTCTTGATACCAAATTGAACAACTGGTGCCTCTCTAACATGGGGTGCGGTAGAGCCGAAAACATTAATGTGTAACGTTTCTAATGATTCTATCATCAAGTTGAGTTTTGATGCTGCTCTTCGCGTGATATGCGTTTTGTCACTTGCGCAGTCGAGGATTATTCGCGTACGAATGGTTGCTGCACTAATAGTATTTTGAATGTTAGCAGTAACTGTTAATAATTGAGATTGAGCATTATCAGCAGTAAATAACGTTTTGACCTCAACTGGTTGTGGATTAGCTGCTGGTTTGATCGTGGGTGTTTGTGGAGCTATAGAAGGGTTTATAGGGGTGTTTGTTGGTAAATGTGTAGGGCATAGACTTTGGTTATGATGACCTTTCTTCTTGCAGTAATAACAAGGTCGATCTCTTTTTCGGCATTTTTTGAACGAATGTCCAGATTTTAAGCAAATGAAACATTTACCTTTTATTTTTTCCCTGCGAGATTCATATGATGCGTAAACTTCACAATTGTCCGACCAGTGATCTCTGTTTTCACAAAACGCGCAATACATCTCTTTTTTGTTGTTTGTAGATTGAGTGAAGAGAGATGCAGTGGTAGTAGGTCCAGCATATTCAGTTTGCACATTTCCTGCAATGAACGAAATTTTTTCCCGCTTACGTAATGCTGATTGTATAGTTTTGCGAAATTCGGCAATGCTTGATGTCTCTACAGCATCATTAATAGATAATTGCTCTGGAAATTTTGTTAAAAGTATATCAAGTAACATACCATTTCCATCGATTTGCTCACCGAGGTTTTCTAGTGCGCGAAGTTGAGATTCTAAGGTATTATATGTTTGGTTTAAGCTTGAGATGGTGTACGTCGATTTTGGGTGGCGAGAAATGGTTCGGTATATTGTTTGGATCGTCAAAGTCTTATCTCCATATCGAACTTGTAGCAGCTCAATCGCACTGGCGTAATTTTCTGCTGTAGCGCTGAGATGTGTCAACATATTGGCTGGCTCACCTTTAAGATGCATCAATAAGTACGAAAATTTATCAACTGTTGAAATTGATGGGTTGTTATGATAGTGGTGTTCAAAGTGTTGCCAAAACGCGTAAAATTCTACCCGATTACCATAAAAATGTTTTACTTCTAATTTTGGGAGTTGAATTGTTTTGTTATTAGAAGTAGACGAAGGTGTACCAGAATTGGAAGTAGATATTGACAAAACAGAGTTCGACGATAACAACGCCTCAATTTCAGAGATTAACGATTCACCATCAAAATATGCCTTCATTGCCATGCTCATTAGCTTTTCTTCTTCTTCACCGACTTCCGAGATTTTATTTAATACGACTTTAATATCCTTAACAAGCTTTTGAAGGAAGTTGAGAGGTGCTTGTAAGGTAGATAATTCGGAAGGTTTTTTGTTTTTTAACGTACCTGATACATCAGCGATGTGAGCGAGAAGTCGATCGGTAATGGCACGAAGCATTAATTTTGACGCCATTTTTTAGGTGATGAACACGAAACGAAGTGGAAGCACGAGATTTTAAGAATTGTCGATTTTCATTATTTGTTAACGTAGCTATGCTACCATGTTTCGAAATTGAATCGAATTAAAGAATTAAATCATTGAAAAACACTCAGTTCAATGAATAAAGATATAATTGAAACGCATTCTTTCCAATTGAAGGGTGATAAGTATTAAGAGTACAACTCAAATACCACTAATAAATATTAAGGGTATAAGTCAAAAATCACGATTTTTCAGGAGAGCTTAAACAAAGTTGGGAACCTGGTTATTTTCAACATATCATAACTTACGTAGTAATCAGTTGAACTGTTTACCTCGCTAGGTAGTCACAGAAGCGCCATAAGCAGATTTTTGTAAAAAATATATTTATAAATTAAATGGGCGACTTATACTACTAGTATTTTGTGACTTATACTGTTTGTATTTCATGACTTACTTTTTAGTATACTGTTATATCACGTTATCAGCGTATTTTTACATAATGTTTAAACTCATTCAGATTTTTATAAAAGTCATGGGCGCTTTGATGAATAAATGGTAACAAATCCATCAAATCTTTCTTCTTTTTTTTACTTATTTATCATTGATCTAAATATAACTTTTTAGGTTTCAATTTTGAATTTAAAGACGTATTTTGATCTGTTGCATATTTTTGCCCTTGACCAGCAATGGGACGTTCATCTTCCCTACTAATTTTTATTTTTTGTTATAATCACGAAAATGGAATGAGTATCTTTTTTTCGCTTTCCAATATAATAATAAATTATTAATAATGAAGTAAATGATAATACTTTTTGAAACGAGTGAAAACTAAAAACACATTATATGTATAAATCACAACCATAACAATGTAACTAAAACAGGGCTGTTAACAATAATTAAAACTCTAAACCTGAACTCAAACTGACTCTTATTTTCACATATTAAGAATAAAACTGAATTTTAACTATAACTATAAATCGCAATATGTGTAACTGAATAAAACTTAAACTAATATTTTCAGTCCCTGAAACTGAATTAAACTTCAACTTAAACTTAAAAAAAATCGTTTTGGTTAAAGTCTCAAGCCAATTTCTAATTTTCCAACATTGAACGAACATTCAGCAACTTGAGGTTCATTTTAGATCCTTTGCAATGCAGTCTCAATAGGTCTATTTTCTGTTATTAATGATCTTTTGTTACTGCGAAATAATTATATTAAGTAGTTTTGAAAATTAAAATTTTAAATGTGAAATAATTAAATTCATTTTATATTTTTTTAAACGCTTAATTTCTTGATTTCGGAAACTCTTATGTCTTATTTCATCTTTTCATCGTACATAAAAAGCGGATATGATATAATCGGTAACTATATTATTTCATTCTAACTTCAACTTCTTTAACTATTTTGAAAGAAGAATTAAACTTAAAGTTTAACTCTAAACTTTTATTTTATTAAGTTAAAACTAGTTTACATCAACTTTAACTATAACTTAAACTTTAAGTGAAAAGAATAAAACTGCTAACTTTAACTCTTATTTTTATTTTGAAAGACTAAAACTTTAACTGAATTTAACTAATATACGTTTAAGTTAACAGCCCTGAACTAAAAGTAAAAAATCACAGTCATTCACTGTTGTGGTTAAATTGGACTTATACTATTAGTATGAATTTCTTTTTTATAATTTTGATATCAATAGTATATTTCAACTTATACTGTTAATACAAATCAAAAATATTTGGATCTTGACTTGTACCTGTAATATTTTCGCGCTTTTTTCAAAATCAGTGTTGTTCTTTAGGTGAATTCATTTATAGAACCAAAGTGTTTGCTACCCTGCATCAGAATATGCCAAAATCTAAAAAACGCTAAAAATTGACTTATACTCTTAATACTTATTAGTGGTATTTGAGTTGTACTCTTAATACTTATCACCCTTCAATTACAAACAACGTGAAAGAGAACATAAAAATTAAGGTTTACATTTCCATTTCAGGTATGCCTATATGAGAAAGAAAAAAAATCTAAACAGGGTTGCCAGTTCAGCACACTATCATTGTAAATTTTCGTGAGTTCAAATTATTTTGATGAGAGTATAATAAAACATACTCAAACGTATTCGCTTGTGATCTGACATCATTATAACACGAGAAATAATTTATATACTTTGAGAATTTAATAATCGTAAATCGTGATGCGAAGAAGATTCTGCATGTAAAGCCGATTAGCAGAATCAAATCTTATTATACTAAAAGAATTCGCTTAGTGTTGTCTAGTATCTGGGTATTTGATATTTGGATTTTTTTGTTTTGTAGGCATACACTGCCATCTAGATTTATTTTTCAAAATTAAAAAAATATCGATTTAATAATCGATAATCGAAATCAATAATAAAGGTAATACCGTGTGTACCATGTTTCCAAGTCGGCGTACTAGTGCAGCAACTAATACCGTAATGGGAACGCAGGGAAAATTTGAATCTACCGCGTTTTAAAAACAACCTTAGCTGCCTCGCCCTAATTGGTTGAGCTGCACTAGTACGCTGATTGGTTATTTGAATTTATACTTTTTAATATAAATATAAGCGTGTTCCTATGCATAAGTTAGTTCAGTAATTCACCTGTTACAGTGTACATGAATACATAAAATCACATTAAACAAAACTGAATTTATTTTATTTTTATTTTTCATAAGGTTCACTAGAGGAGTGAGTTCAATTCATTGCCGGTTCGATCACATCGAATCAGCCACCGGGTCGATACTATCGACTCAGTGTTCCATATTAAAATTAGCCGGGTCGATAACTACCGACTCAGCATTAAACTAACCGGGTCGATTACTATCGACTCAGTAACGCCTCGCCGGTACGGACTCGAATCAGCATCATCGCCGGTTCGAGTACGCATCAGCGTTGCCGACTCGGGCCATAGCTCGACTCAGCAGGTAGGGACCTAAACTAATATTAAAACCATAACCACCAACACCGACAGTTTACATATATCCGGATATCGGCGCATATTTGGCTTAAAGTTAGTTAAAGTTTTATTCTTCTTCTAAAATAGTTGAAGAAGTTGAAGTTGTAATGAAATAATGTAGTTAAAGATTATATCATATTCACTTTTATGTACGATGAAAAGATGAAATAAGACATAAGAGTTTCCAAATTTAATAAATCAAGCGTTCAGAAAAATATAAAATTAATTTAATTAAAAATTTTTCACATTTAAAATTTTAATTTTCAAAATCACTTATAATTATTTCACAGGAACAAAAGATCATTAATAATAGACCCTTTGAGACTGCATCGTAAAGGGTCTAAAATGAACCTCAAGTTGCTGAATGTTCGTTCAAAATAATGGAAAATTGGAAATTGGCTTGAGACTTTAACCAAAACGATTTTTTTTTAAGTTTAAGTTAAAGTTTGATTTAGTTTTAGGGACTGAAAATATTGGTTAAAGTTTTATTCAGTTACACATATTGGGATTTATAGTTACAGTTAAATTCAGTTATATTCTTAATACGTGAAAATACGAGTCAGTTTGAGTTAAAGTTAAGAGTTTTAGTTATTGTTAACAGCCCTGTAAACTAGTTAGAATATTATCTATTTTATGCTGTATCTGTAAAGATTTTATTAGGTTTGCGATATTAAAATAAGAAATATCGTTTTCCAGGTAACAATTGCATCGGCTTTGAACTTATTTTGAACATCATTAATGTTATAAGTTTTACCAGATTTCATTTTTACTTTTAAAAATTTTAAAATATAGTAAGGTAACTAACATAGGTAGAGTCCTATAATAAGACAAGTTGTGACATACGCCATTTTCTATCCTCTCCAAAAATGTAAACATTGGAGTAGATGGAGTTGTATGCAACTTTATAACTCGATTAACTTGATACATTTCAATTTCTAAAATTTTTTTAAATTGTTCTTACGTTATTTTCCTCTGAAAAATTCAAAAATTATCATATAGTTTGTGCAACTCTTAGATTCTACATCTTTAATTATTTTACATAATGTTTGCATTGGTTTGCATACAAAATAGACTGGATAGAAAATGACGTATGTCACCACTCGTACTGGTTATAGGGCTTTAACATAGGTACAGAACATTGAAGATTTGAAGTAGACTACTACACTCAACATGTACAGAAATGTGGTAAAAATACGCGGGAGAGAATACGCTTGAATTTTTAGAAAAAATATCATTTTTACAACATACAACCTCGGTTTGTGTACTGTTAAAGCAACAACTATAAAATTAGAACTAGAAGAACAGAAACCAAAAACCGGAAAATTTTGTTCTTTGTTCGTTCGTTTGTTCGTTCTTATGTTACTCAATTTATCCGTTCCTGTTCCTGTTCCCATTTCTGTTCTCAAAAGATGGATGTTCGCGTTCTCGTTCCTGATCTCGTTCTTAACAAATCAAAGTTCTCGTTCTCGTTCCCGTTTCCGTTCTTTAAAAATCACCGTTTTTCTGCGTTTCCGTTCTTGTTCGCGAATTGTTCTTCCAACACTGCTTTATTATACACCACTGGAAAGAGCGTGAAATTTTCTATAAGATAGCAATTTAAAAACTACATGATGCCGCTGAAAATTTCGAGTAACGTGGACTTGAATTTATAAAAATTGGTGCTTCTCATGTAATTTTATTTAAATGCACGTCGCGAAAAAGGTAGCCTTGGGTCTCACTGCTGCGGTGGCCGCGTTTGTAACTAATCGAGGTTGGATGGATTTTTGGCCTGAGTGAGCCAACAACAAACTATACTTGTCTTGTTCTTTCATATTACTTTGGTATAATAAGCAATTACCATGCTTTTTGCTTCGCTCTTCGCTATAATGTTGCATCATGTTATATCTTCTCATCGAAACAACAACTACCAAAAAATCGTTACCAACTTCGCATATGTTTGAAGTAACAAATTGAAAAATACTCTAAAGTTGATTAAATGCAACCCAAGAGCAAAAACGTATACGAAATAAGAAACACGAAAGTTGTCATCCGTACACCTTTGAGTTACTCTATTATTTTATTGGGAACAAAATAAGGCGTAAAAGTAGAAATGAACAAATTTCCAATTTGAATTTTGATGTTATCTAAGTGATTAGTTGTTACTTGCCCGAACATAATGAATGCAAAATCCTCTGTTCATTTCTTGAATAGGGACTTGAGTTATTATTTATTTTTATATCAGCGAAGAATATGTATGAAAATGGATACAGAACCAGCAGTAATGGGTATTGAATCCAGCTGTGATGACACAGGCGCCGCAATAGTGTATGCAAATGGGAAAATTTCAGCCGAACATCTAATTTCTCAACACAATACAGTTTTGAGGTAATTATGCTTAAGTGGAGAAGGTGGTAGTCCGGCATCCAACTCCTATTCTTTTTCTTATTTTCTTTCTTTTTGTTTTTGTTGTTTTTCTTGATGCACCTATATAATTTTTCATTTGAAATCCAGTGATGTAGTCCATTTCAGGGTTAACCCTCATCCATCAAGATATTTGCAAATGAAGTTCAGTTGAATGTGCCATCCTCATTCAGCTGTTATGTATCAAACAGATATTTTTTCGTGTTTTTGATATGATTTTTCGCAAAAAATACAATATCCCAATTCATTTTCAGATTTCAACATAACTGCCGATGATAATTTACGTTCTTAGAGTAGATTTTCATTTTTTTTCATGGTTCTTATTACAGATTTTCAGGCCAACTACGTTGTAAATATTAATTGTAAAACTTTTAATGAGATATATCACAAACGGAGAAGAAAGTAATAAAATTTTTAAAATTTACTTCTTTACGCATGAGGTATGAGGAAGAAGTTGACGAAATAATTTGAAATTACCAATAATATTTTGAAAAAAATTAATAAGATTAAATAAAGTAATACTAATGAAGATAGAAATAGAAAGATTATTAGCGGAGCGCTACGTTTGACGATAGTCGCGGCTTGCTAAGCTTACTGATACGTACGGACAATAAAAAAAAAAAAGTAATAAAAATATAAGCTGCCCTGCCACATTACTGAAGATGAGTACTTGATTGGGGCTTGAATGTATGATAATTATGTAGTACTCCGTACTCCCATATTCATCAAATTTCTGTTGTTTGAGGCTCTTCAAACCTTAAAATTTTGGCTATCAGTCATTTGTGATTCAAAATGAACCAGATTCAAGGAGTCATATTTCAACTGCCATATTAACCCCAAACATGAAGTTTCAATTTTTCAGGTACATTTGTTAAATGAGTTTTCAAGGGTGAGAACCTCTCCATGAGCTCAGTTTCTTGAAAATTTGAATATTATTACATCGTAGAATTCTTCGCTATTACAGTCGTCGTGTGAATTTATATTTGAATAGATTTCTATAATTATCAATCAATCAATCAATGTATTTTGCTATTAATATTATAACATTTTTTAACATACGGTTATTTGACGACCCCCCTATGCTATGGAGCGAGTGGGGGGCCGGATCATTATTAACAGATTTGATAAAATAAACAAATAAACCGAGACAATTATTAACACATTTGATAAAATAAACAAATAAATCGAGACAATTATTAACACATTTGATAAAATAAACAAATAAATCGAGACAATTGATAAAATAAACAAATAAATCGCGACAACGAGAAAACAGGTAGGGCAGGGCACGAAAGGGCAGGGCGACTCAACTCATCTCACGTGTGGGGGGCTAACTAGATGTTATATATGACAAAATTGCCATTCGTAGTTTGGCACCCCTCGAACTTCGGATGTTTATTGGGAGTTCATTAAATAATTTGGACCCCTGAAACCAAATTGGGCTCTAGAGTGTACTTTAGTCATCTAGGTGCTAGGAGGGTAATACATCACTAGTCGCGAGCTGTAGCGGCGGGTGCTAGAATTGATAATGTCGAACAGTTCACGAGCAAGGACAAAGCAGCCGGAGTGGTACAACTGTCCAAGTCTAGGAACGTCAGCAACCCTGAAAGCTTCAGTAGCGGAACCTACCTTTTCTCCCCCCAAAATCGCCCGAACCGCTCTATGTTGTAAAACTTCGACCGGTCGGATTAAATATCGGGCGCAGCCACCCCAGATGGGGAGCGCGTACCTCAGAATGGGTTCATAAACCGACCTATAAAAGCGCCTAAGGTGATATTTGGAAATAAATTTTTTTAGATAATATAAAAGGATTGTGTAAGCATAAAAATTGATACAAAAAATGTGAAGTTGTAATTACTAACAAATGAGACATTAGTTATCTATGCAAAAATCCTATGCTTATGATTTCATTCTTTATTATAGACATGGTGGAATTATGCCCTTGATCGCCAAACATCTTCATAAATCTCACATACATTCGGTGGTGGAGCATACTTTACACGAAGCTAATATGTCTGTGAACGATTTAAACGCCATTGCTGTCACCGTCAAACCAGGTTACTAATTTAATTCTGTATAATCATAATTATGTGATATCCAAGTTGAATAAATGTAATTTTCAAAAATACCGCAACGTACGTATGAAGTAGGAAAGATGCCTGGCAATTTTTCTTTCTTTCGTGTGTATTTTTTCATTTAATTCATTAATTAATACATTGATCAAAAAATATCTTATGCATTCACTCGCTAGTACATCCCCAGTACGTAAATTCGAGCTCAACCAAAAGTTAGACTTCAACTCGATCTCGATTTTGAGTAGGTACCATACAGTGCAACATAATTAAAGTCGAGACAGTTTTTTTGAATTTGACCCTAGATTAAATTGCTTTAGATGAAATATTCAACGATAGGTTTATTATAACTATAGGTGAACGTGCTAACCCATCATTACATCTACAGCACATTAAATTACGATTCGTAATTCACTACGAATTGTCTGTTATGTTATTTGTGTGTGTAATTCTACGCAAATTATGAGAAAATTTTATTTCCATGTCAAGGTCTTGCCATGTCACTTTTGGTTGGTTTAGAATACGCCAAAGAATTGTGCAGACGTTACAAAAAACCGCTTGTTCCTATTCACCATATGGAAGCTCATGCATTAACTGTACGATTGTTTACTAAAGTAAGTTAAAAGCGTTTTATTTTGATCAATCCTTTCATTGTACTTAAAATAAAATTGTCAGTTTAAAAAGAAAATCTCGATGATTATTACTAGGGCCCGAATTCACTAGCAAATATGCATATGTACATTTTCTTTCCGAATAAAGCATTGAATTATTTGTACCTAATAAAAAATGTCCACATTTCACGAGCTCCGGATTCCAAAAATAAAATTTCTAGCGCTTACCTATGTTCACATGTTTTGAAGAAAAATGCATAATTTTGGCGTATGTACTCTAGGATTTTTGGCAAAATAACACCTTATTTTGTACTTTTGGAGTTCACTGCATATTCTAGCGTTTTTTCGGTTTTAATTGATCTATATTTAATCTTGAAACACCAACCCCTCTCCCAAAAACATGCCATGTATCATTGCCTTCCCTTCATCAAAAAATCATATTTTACTCATTTAATAAAGAAAAAAAAATTTCGTCACACATCCTGCAATGCGAGTGTTATTTCATTTGTTGTAAAAATTAGAGAAAAATATCATGCAAAGGTTCATCATGGCTAAACTAAAACGTAATGATGAAGTTAACGGTGTAACAGTGATCAATATTTGCCATCTTGCAAGCGCTTATTTGATACCGATAGCTATTCGTGATCATATCTAAATGATTTCGCTGTGAATAATGAATAATTTAGGTTAAATAAGTATTCAAGTAATACACTCACTACATACTTCAAAACCGAGGTGCGTTCTGCTCTTTAAAAAATGAGCTTCTTTTAACAGGGAGAATTACATGTAGCTAAAGCATGCATTGGATTGTTATACTACATATTTAAAGCCATCAAAAATTTCGAAAAAGGAAAAAAAACCATGTTTTGTTGGTTAATTGAACATCCTTAAATCACATATATTTGAAAACCAAAATCGTTGATCAAGTAGTCATTGTGGAATCTTTTAGATACAAAAGGCCTTTTTAACATATATTTTTTTATGTTCTTACCATTTTTCATTTTTGGAGCACCCTTATCCCTCAAACTTCACTCGAAAGTGACATCGTAAGTCAAAAATCGTTAAATTTCACCTTTTTTCAAAAATAAGTATAGCAGATTATTTGCGCTCTATTTACCCAAGTATCCACGTAGATTTTCAACAATTTTCTACCATATTTAAGGGAAGGGGTAAAAAAAGACCAAAATTTCTGTATTCTTTCTTCCTTTTAATTATTGAATTTTTTTTTTAATCAACGCATTGAAAATAACAACAATAAAAATGTATTGAAATTGAAAAAAAAAACTGACCTAAAATAAGGCTGTAATCGCGAGTTACAAATTCAAAAATGTACAACGAATTTAAATGTGAAACTGTCTTATAATTAGAAGGATATCAAATGCCTTTTTCAATGGATTGATTTTGATGATTTTTGTTTTGAAAGGATTGAACTGACTCACAGATATGTCATGATGTCATCAAATAGCAAAAAAAAAAAAAAATTAAAATTTCAAGGAGCGGAGTCCAAGCTGGCTTTATATGCATTAATTGATAATTTCGTCAATTATAAATCAGTTGGACAAATTTTAATTTCATTGTTGAATTTCACTTAGAAGGTAAATTTAAGTTTGCAGTCACTGATATTGTATAATGTCTAATGATTGCGAATATTTTTTCATTGCGAATAATTTTCAAGAATGTGAAATTTCCTTATCTTGCTTGCCTCATTTCGGGCGGTCATTGCTTGTTGGCTATAGTACATTCAATCGACAAGTTTTCACTTTTGGGACAGAGTATTGACGACTCACCTGGCGAAGTGTTTGATAAGGTGATTGAATCCGATACGCTCAAGAATTTAAAATCTCAAAATTCATTAAAAACGTACATATGTCGACTTCGTTCACTTCTAGGTTGCTAGAAGATTAAAAGTGCATAATTTACCCAAATATGCCAATTGCAGCGGCGGCGCAGTTGTTGAAGACTTGGCGAGAAATGGGAATCCGTTTGCATTTGAATTTACCACTCCTCTACAGCATTATAGAAACTGTAATTTCAGTTTCAGTGGTTTGAAATCACAAGCGATGAGATACATTGAGACAGAGGAACTTAAATTTGGTTTGTATTATTAACTCTAACTTTTCACTATTTCACCTAAAATCTAATATCAGTACGTATCCGATTGATCTCAACTCTATTTCATCATTAAAATGATACAAGCATTTATGGCTTTTTCTTTTATTCCTATTTCTGCTTTTGATATTTGATTTTTTGGATTTTATGATTACCATTATTATTATTGTTATTATTATTATTACTATTATCCTTACGAAAATCAAGATTTTTTCATAGATATTGAAGCTGATGGAATCATACCGTCTGCCAGTGATCTATGTGCTAGTTTTCAATGGTCAGTAACGAAACATTTGTGCTGGAGACTGCAAAGATCTATGGAGTTCATTAAATTAAATAATTTGTTGAAGCGTGAAAATTTATCTTTGGTGAGAATTTTTTTTTTTTTTTTAAACAAACTTCGCTTTTCATCAAAACGCGCTATTACAAACGCCAATTTTTGATATAAGTACTTAAATAGGCATGTGTGTACATATGTGTTTGTAAAGGGTCGGTAGGGAGGTCTTGAGTACGTTTTTTCGATAGAGCTTGGAAGGTTTTTTTTTAGGGAGGTCTTTTTGATGGACCTCCCCAAAAATTGACATTTTCGCATTATATGCAAGAAAATGCTGCAACATGGTACCAGAATCGTCTGAATCGGAGCATAGACCTTCCTAGCTAGGCAACATCATCATTTTCAATATGCATATAAATATGTACAAAACTTCTCCATGCGCTAGAGAGGTCTTTTTGCAGTACACTTAATTTTACCTTTTGCCAGCAGCTGCGGTCTTCTGCATAGAATTATTTGCTATATTTGAGTCCATAAGATGCAGAATTGCTGTAAAGTTACAGATTTTTGAAAAATTCAGGACCTCCTAGCATTCGTAAATTGATGAGACCTCACTACCGATGCTACATAAACATGGGTATGCGTAACTGTGTATACCTTCGTAAAGAGTCGGTAGGGAATACTTTTTGATGAACCTTCGTAGAAATTGACCACATTTTCGTATTCTATACAAAAAATTGTATAACATGGTACAAAGATTGACTCAGTTGGAGGTGAAGGATAAACCTTGGTAACCAGGCAACATCGACATTTTCAATATACGCATAAACATGTATACAACGTTGCCATTTGGCGCTTGGGAAGTTTTTTGGTATTACTCTCTGCCAGCAAATGTAGTTTTTTGCAAAAAATTATTTGGTGTATTCGAGTCTATAAGACGCAAAATTCCTGCGAAGGTAAACATTTTTTTTTCTTCTTCAGTTCTACACTTCCTAGCCTTCGTGAATTGATGAGATTTCCCTACCGTTGGTACTGTAAACATAAGATGTACATTAGGGTGGATCGAAAAAAAAAAAGCATATCTTGGATTTTGACCAAATTTGGTGAGATAGTTTACTTTGAGTGGGAGACCTGTCTAAAAAATTTGAGCCTCCTAGATGAAACGGGAGGGGAGCAGGAGGTCTCCAAAGTGTACCATCTTTTCAACAAAAAAAAAAAAAAAAAAAAAAAAAACGCTGTTTTTTGTGTTTCGTAGCTAGTCAAAATGGCGTGGGAAGCCCTTTTTAGCTTTTACAAGGTGCAATTTGAATAAAATTTCATACTGCTACAAGGGGGTCCAAAAGTTGCAGATCGCGATACTTCAATATTATGAAATTTTCGCCGAGTCTGTATCAATTATTTTTTGGCTTGGTAATTTGACCAATTTTTTCTTCAACCTCTAGTAGTGTATTGGGAGAAATTTTTGAAAATTTTCAGTGTCAGTGCAGCCAGTAATAGATTGCAATATTCTAATATTGTGAAATTTTCACCAACTTTGAATGTATCATTTTATTGCCTGAAAACTTCACGAATTTTGAGAACGCTACATATTTTGTGAATCCATAAGCGATAGAGGTATTTATTTTCATAAGTAAATAATTTGTTTTTGTTCAAGTTTAATCAATTGTTATACTTGCAAAATCAAACATTATAACTCTTTTTTCTTTCTTTCTTTCTTTCTTTTTTTTTTTTTTTTCAAATATACTTTTTCATGCGGTTGATTGCCCTACGGCAAAACATTTAGGTATAAAATTGAATCTAAATTTACTTAAAAAATATAGCAATATCCATCTGGTTGCAATGATACAGTAAAACGTTAATTTCATTTTCAAAATGTATACCTAGTGATCGAAAAAAAATGGATGAATTAACAAACTTACGTTAGTTATCTTTGGACACGAGTGGTTTGCAAAAAAAAAACTACATGTATATGGAAATTCGTTGCATTGTAATAGCAGCGATCGCGTCAGTTGGGTATACCTATGGTATTATATTAGTTTTGCAAGTTGTGAGATGGACATACATCAGTACCGAATGCAGTGGGCTTTGTGTCTCGCCCAGAATTCAATAATAAATGAACGAATAAGCATGATACTCGTAATATCGGTAGCACTTGTTTCGACAGGCTGTATCTGGAGGAGCGGCTTGTAACAAATATATTCTGAAAGCATTTGAATTGATATGCCATGAATATGGATATACGGTGTGTGTGCCACCGCCCAAGTACTGTACCGATAATGGTGCTATGATTGCTTGGAATGGATTAGAACGATATTTGAATAATGCCGGAATTTATGAACACGATAAAATTGATGATATCAGAGTGGAACCCAAGTAAGGTTAAATTTTTGTTTTAGAAATATTGTCAGTCTCCTAGTTTCGCTTACGTTAGTAAAACCTTATTTAGGAAACTCATTAGGGTTTAGCACTTGTAACAGAGGGTAAACCACTTTGCTTTAATCAACAATAATTTTGTTTTGCGCTCTACATACATACGTACGTATACTCATCCTTCTTTGCAGATAGTTACCTTCAGGGGAATTGTCTTATTCTATAGACGAACTGGGGACTTTTTTAAATACCTCGTAATCGTATATCATCGAAATTCAAATAAACTCAATAGTAAAAAATCCGAGTGAGTATCAACTCAAGTCCTCACAACAAGGTATGATACATGAAGCCGCGAAATGAGCTAAACGTTGTTGAAGTGCAGGTTGCTAATCAACCCATCTACGAAGACTGTGAGCGGCGATTCATTCAAAAATGTCAAGTCCTAACAACCTATGAATGTTAGAACTGTTTTACGTGTGTATCGCATCGAGGGATGAAGAGGTTTTTACGCTCTTTCGAACTTGAAATGATAATAAGGTGCACCCAGAGGACTTGCTCCGCACCAGCCTAGTTTACTCGGCTCGTAGACTCCGCGAATTGAATAAAACGTTCTGAAGATTCACCAAAAGTCCCCAAACAGACTGTGAGAATTTGACAAGAAGTCCCAAAACCGTACCAATTGCAAACACATATTTATTCGCTAAGCTTCACAGTTTACTATAATGTAGTAGCATAACTGTACGAGCAGGTACATTAGTGTATACGACATACGTGCATGTAGAGTGTAATCGAAATCATGGTTACATCTTATAGTAATTGCACCTGTGTACCACTGTACCTGTCTTGCAAATGCAGTCCGTATTTTGCCCGCCTTTCAACTCACTACAAAAATTTCAGCTGTCAAAGTCGATATCTAGGCCCGGCGAGAGGGGGGGGGGGCAAAAGGGGCAAGATGCCCCGGGCCCCGCGAACTCGCAAAAAAAATGAAATAGAAAATGAAATAAAAAATAAAATTAATAAAAAATGAGCATTCTTCATTTTTGGGATCTCTCATGGTTTGTTTTCCACAGGTAGTTCGGCCCACGCTTCAACGCTTACAAGTTTGAACATGTCCGAGTCGATCGAACATTTATAAATTGAATGTGTATGCACGAATTGCTGTGTTCGCGTTACTGTGACGTTATTTTATTTTCATAGTTTCATTCGTCTTGATATTTTGTAGAGTTGGAGCGGTGTTGTGTTTACAATTTTTTCGACTGAAATGATCTCATTAATTGGTGGTTATTGAATTGACTAGGTATTGAGAATTTATTGTTTTAAAATGAATCCTCATAAATCTGGTGCGCAGAGAAGGAAAGAAAGGAAGAAAAGAAAATCGAATCTGAAAAAAACCAAAAAACATTGAATACGCTAATTTTTTTTTTTTTCGAAAAAGCAGAAAGCAGATGGAGCGGATACAGAAGGTAGTACAAGTCAGATTCCGAATGTACCAGTTTTTGAAAAAAAAATTGGAAACTGTAGCGATACCCAATGTTGATGACATTAATCCTACTTCTGGATCAACTGCATCGCCTGTGCCTGTCTCAATTTTGACGCAAAAAAATCAACGTAATTCTGAACCATCATCGAAAAATGAAGCTGAAAATCCAGTATTGACCACTATAGACGTTGGCTTGAAATCTGCAGCCTCTACAAGTGATGAAACGACAAACTATGAATCGAACTTGGCAAGTAATTCCCAACCTGGACCAGCAGAATCATCCGAGAAACCACATACAAATTCTGCGTCGAAACTGAAGCCCGTGAATTTTGATATTGGTATATTTGATTCCACAATTACATGCAGACAAATTGAAGAAGCTGTACGCAGTGGTGCGGAAAAAATTTGAGACAATTTGCTTTTCGATGGTGATCGCGCTTTTTCAATTTCGATATTTTCGTACAAACTTCCAAATGGAGAGACTGTAGAACGGGTCAGCAGAGACTTGTTAACTTGGCTCTGCTTTTGATTGAAAATCATCAGCTCTTATGTTAAATTACGACGACATAATTAAAGATTTTGCCCAAAAAAAGGCCCGTAAGGCCGCTATGTAATTTTTTTTTGTATTGTTATTTTATATTTTTAAAATAAAATAAAGATTTTTTCGTTTCATTTTTTGACAAAATTTGAAAAAATAGAGGGGGCTGATTTTTTGTTAAAATCCGAAAAAATGAAGAGCCCAAGCATAAATGCTGCCCAGACCTTTCCCAACCTATCGCCGGCCCTGTCGATATCGAGTTCAGATATTGAGCGAACGAGGTGTGTCAACGTTTTGGAAAATGAGTAAAAGTAATTTTAAAGGAAACTGAAATGTCATTATCAGAGTACCCAACAACAAAAAGAAACCTCAAAAATGTCTAGTTATTCAACTCATTCAATTCCTTCTCCATCATTTTCGGAATTAACACGTCATAAGGATATTTTGACGGGGTCACTATTCAAGGAAGTTTAAAAAACAGGTGCACATCATCTTTGGCTGCTAATACGCTGTAGTCCTTTCGCTCTTGTCATACGTATTTAACTCATCTAACCTATTTTCAAATTAGCGCTCTATGCAGATGCTTTAACGAAAAAAATCATTCAGGTGACTGGTGAATATCAGCTTTGGCAGCTGTAACTTGTCAAATCTTTCACTATTATGATATTCACTCATACGCATCATTTTTGATAGATTTAGAAATTCTTATACTTCATAACTTTTTAGGTATAAATTTTCATGTCCCAAAAATTAATGATTATTTCATGAGTTGCATTTAATGAAATTTTATTCATTTTTTTTTTGCACTTTTGTTAATGACGCTAAAATACTAAATTCATTTTTTGTGTATGTGATTCCAAACTATTACCATTAAGTAATATATTTCTTTCTGTATACGAATTTGCGACAGGTGCCAACTTGGAGAGAATATGTGCGCTTCAGTCGAAAAGGCGAATATCAAATGTAGTTGGATTAAGGTTGCGGAAAAACTTCATCCTAATTTCAACAGTGGTCAGTTTTAC
>VFXL01000321.1:47423-80299 GCA_009761765.1 Phenacoccus solenopsis | reverse complement strand
TTGTGGGTTGCGGTGCGGTTTTCTTCAAGTTTGTATGTGCGTCCGAAAGTGATGAAATTATTTGAACAAATTTTTTGCAAGTTCGTGAAATTGAAAAATTTTTGCTTGTGTTGGCAATAATAGGATTTACAAAGTTGAAAGGGATCATGTACTTTTCGGAAGGGTGGCTCATTTTTTCAAAAATTACATCTCAACATTGACAGTTGTTTTTTTTTCTCTATCGTTTTACTCGGTTAGTGAGTAAACCTTTGAAGAAGAATAGGAAGATTTCGACTTTGACTATTGTAACTGTAAAATTTTAACAGTATGGTGAAACTTGAAGGTAAAATGTTCGTATGATTCAAAAAATGAAATTTTTTGCTCGTTAAAGTGCTATGAACTTTGTCAATTAATAGCCAGTTTAGTTTGTTTTGTAAAATAATTGGATTGTTTTGTATAATAAACCTTCATTTTATAGCAAATTGGTAAATTTTTTAGTATTCATTTGTTGTTTTGTGAGATAGGGCTATCATGTTTCGATAATTTGAATCCGTCTAATAAAAAAAAAGCGTAAGCAGTCATGCCGCATTACTGGAGCTGAATTTTTAACTGGGGCTTGTTCTGGTTTGGTAATAACGTTAAACTCCTCATGAGTACAGGCCACATCTAATACTAAGTCTGAAAACCCCTGTCCTACCCCTCCTAAAACCACTTGAAAAGTTGAATTTGAAACAAAATAGTATTTTGCTATGTAATAATCATATGATCACATGTTTCTCAAATAATAACTATTTGAGGCTCCCCAAATTATCTTCAAATCAAATGATTCGCCATTTTGGATCCATATTGACCTACTTGAAGAGGTCATATTCTGGTCATTAATTAATCCTACACACGAAGTTTGACCTCTCTAGGCCGATTTGGTGACAGGATTATGGATGATTCATGAAATTTCCTACGACAATTTCCCTTTCAAAAGCCATTTTTTTCTCTAACTCCCCTCCAACTTAATTTGGGAAGCTAAAATCAGAATAAGTTAGTCACTCTGGCTCATTTTATCGTATGACACCTCAATAAAAAAATTTTTGACCTCTCGTGTACCCCACCACATTATAAGTTCGATAACCCCTCTTTCTCCCCTCCAACATCATGTATGGAGGTGAATTGGAGATATGCTATATTTCTTATCGCTAATAATCATATGAGTTCTTATTGATTACATTTTTACGAACTTAAGGCTCCTCAAGCTTTATTCAAATTTTAATAATGCACCATTTTGGATTCATTTTGATCCAAATTTAGGAGGTCATATTCTCGCCATCAACTAACCCCATTTACAAAGTTTGACCTGTCTAAGTTGATTTGGTGAGGAGATATAGAAGATTCAAGAAATGTTATGTCTCAAAACTTTCTCAGAAAGCCGTTTTTTCGCTTTAACTTCCTTTAAAATACATTTACGAAGCTCAAATTTGGATATGTTGGTGTCTGTGACTCATTCTTTCATATGAGATCAAAAACGAAAAAGTTGACTATTTACCCCTTCTCCAGTCCCTCTAAAAATTTGAGTGACCCGTCATTTTGAATTTTATCGAAAAAATAAAAAAAGGTAATTTTTTAGATTTTTTTGCTTTCAACTCATTGAACCTTTATCCATCACAAGTCTGCCACTCTATTACCGCTGCAATATTCAGCTCAAAATCGACCTCTACCGTTCTCATTTTGTAAAAAGGAACACGCCTCTCAACATTTGGAAAACTGACATTCAATACTTTGTTTCCAAGTACTCAGAGTATCGTAAAATCTTCACGACGGCTCCAAAACCTCAAGGGGCGTAGATTATGGCATTGCGACCAATAAAGATATACTTCTCCGCTACTCAGTTCCTCCGTATTTCTCCATCCTTTCAACCGAACTGTTTGCAACATACCTAGCTGTAAAGAACATAACGACAGAGAATTCAAACCATCTTTACCTCATACTAACCGATTCATTCAATTCACTTCATGCTTTACGCTCCTACTCCGACCACCAACAACACCCATTTGCCAAAGACATTGTTCAATTGACCTTTAACCATAGGAACAGTACCTTTAAATGGCTTCCTTCCCATGTGAACTTACCTATATGGGAATGACCTAGCGGATGCAGCCACCAAAGAAGCCTCTACTCTTTTCTCATTTCCAGATATTCCCGTGTCAACTCCCGACCTAAAAACTTATATTAAAAGAGCAGTAAAAGAATCGTGGCAGCACGAATGGACAATCATCCCCAGTACCAACAAACTTTGTGCCTTTCGTGATACTGCACTTCTTTGGTCTCTCTAATCCAATACTTCTAGAAGAATAAACGTAGTAATTTCATGTCTCTGCATAGGCCATACTGCTCTTACCCATAGTCACCTTTTGAATCGCCAGCCTCCTCTCACTTGCTCAGATTGTCACTCACACCTCACATTCATTCATCTCTTATTAGAATGTCTAAGTCTCACACACTTCAGATACATTCTCAACTACCCATCTAGGCTGGCACAAATTCTTAATAACGACCCTGCCACTCTTCTACCCCTCATACACTTCCTTAAAAAGTCTATCCTTTTTAACGGAATCTAATAGCTTAATTCACCCGTGCCTCTGGCCCTAGCGGCAGTTCACGGCACGTTAAAAAAAAAGAGTCTCTCACCAAGTTTTGAGCGAATTTCATGAATACTCGCCGACGGTACGCGTGGGGGGAGAAATATATACCAAAAAGTTGGACATTTGCCAGATGATTACAAATGGTCTGAAACGCAAAGATTTGAAGACCTCACCCTCCCCCGACTTTTTATCCCAAATCAGGTAGGCTATAACAGCTATCGTTTTTAAGTTAAAAACTCAGCTAAACAGTTTATCTCCTTCACTATCTGGGGTCTTCCAAAAATCGTGTTTCATGCATTCATATTTGCTTACCCAAGAACATAATTCCTTTAAACTTATTCTACCCAAAGTCCATGATTAAAGTGTTTACTTTTGATGGAATCTCCTTCATATCAAAAGTATGGCTACTCACATGAACCTGTGAATGATTATTTGCCTACCTTCTTTATTAAAGAGGCTAAAATATTAAAGTTTAAGAAGATTTTTTTTTACTCAAGTAGTGGCTAACTTAGAACATTTCCATTTCATCATCCAAAACAAATAAAAATAAATGTAAACTATATAGTGTAACATCGATTACAAGAAAAATGGTTACTGTGGAGGGTACAGGTGGTGAGATACCTACTATAAAAAAAGTTTATAAACGAGACCTTCACTCTGCTCCTTATCACCAGCTCCTGATAGACGTTACTTGGGTACTTCTGAGTGTTTATAGAAACCGTTTTTTTTGCCAACTTTCCATTTATATTCTTTTTTGAAATTTCCTATAATAAATCCAAATTAGATAGGATTATGTGATTTACGTATTTATGTTGAAATGTGTGTTATGCAATGCAATATCACTAACAAAAAATATATAGTTATGGCGAAGATAGGCGAAAAAAAATAATGAAAAAGGATTACGAGTGATGGAATTTTAAAATATTGTTTGGGATAACAATAAACAGTGGTCTGTTTACTTGCTCTTTTTTTCGTAACTATGGAATGAACAAGGTAAAGTATAGACATTTTCGTCCGCAACAGAAACACAAATGAGACCACCTCTGAGGTGAAAAGTTTTTTATAGAAATTATGTAGGCACCGCAGTTTACAAATTTCCGCTCAGTATATCTACTCATCACTGAAAACTAGTCGTTAGAATTCGCAATTGACAATGCTAATCATCAGTCATTTTAGCATCCAAGTAATTGAAATCATCCTTAATTGTAACTGGAAAGCTAAATACAATTCAAAATCTTTGAGTTAAATTCAAATGAATTTAAACAAATAAAATACATACAAAACTAGAATTAAAAAATTTTGCTATTTATTTCGACTTTTTTTGGTTTATTTTCTGCTTGTGTCATTTTAATAATTTTTCTATCTGATAGGAAAAAATGAGAAGGTGGAAATCCTTACACCGCATTCAAATAAAAAACACGAGTGTGATTTTAATAAGCAGGAGTTCATTTTTCATCTGTAGCCAAAAGTTCACACTTGCCCTTTCTTCTTTCTTTTCACAAAAACATTAATATAAATAACATCGATTACAATATGCCCACGTCGTAAAAAAAAACTGAACTCATTTCTCTTCGAAGCTTTTACCAAATTTAGCACACATAAGTAAACGAAAACTTTTCTTAAAATGGTCATCCATTTTCCAATAAAAACATCGCCTAAAAAAAGTTCTACTTGTGCTTTCCATTGGGCTTTCACTAAATTGGATGTACTCGAGAATTTCTGAAAGTTTTTCCAAACTCAATATTTCAGCTCAAGATTTACGCTGCGATTATATGAAAGTTAATACCGAATAATAAAATACTCTTTCGAAAAAATTCTCATCAACTTGACTATTGTTGCGGCAAATGTGCTTCGAAAAATACCTCGAAGCTAGTTAACCTGACCGATGAAATATTATTTTAAGAATATTTCGAACTAGGTTTTTGTGTGTTTATACTTACAGATTCACAACAGGTCGTATCCTTTCGCAAAGTCAAGAAAATGAAATTATTCCTATATAATTTGCGTGCGCGGAGAGCGAGTGGGCGGCTGCGTGATTTGTTTTATGTTTTTGCATCGATTCCCGTTGAAACTTGCATCGAGACCGAAGTAAAAGAAGTTATTAAAGTGTTTAATAGCGTTGAAA
Source organism: Phenacoccus solenopsis (assembly GCA_009761765.1). Lineage (NCBI taxonomy): Eukaryota > Metazoa > Arthropoda > Insecta > Hemiptera > Pseudococcidae > Phenacoccus > Phenacoccus solenopsis. The sequence goes on along the minus strand of VFXL01000321.1, from coordinate 75,562 downwards.
AAGTTTAAGTAAAAAAAAAAATAATAAATAAAAAAAAATTTTAATATCCCATGTAATTTAAGCAACAAGTTTTTCGATTCCGTCGCAAAACTTGTCCCAAAACTTGTCCGTATCAACATCGAGAGTCTATAACTCTTTTCTGATATTTACTTATTTACGTATTTTCCATAATTTAATAGCCTCAGTGTTTGATCGAGCTAAATTTGATTAGCAAATTGTTGAATATGAAAACAATAATAATTCTATCCAAGGCTGTAACCAAGGAGGATTTTAGAGATCAAAATTCTCATGGATTTTTTTTATCGTTATAATATTATTTGTAGTAGATATTACGTATATTGGAACACAATATGCGTTTAGTATTGGTAAAATTCGATTTAAAAAATATCACCTTACTCCAAGAAAGTACACTCTCACCGTATATATTTTGATTGAGAACTTAAAATTTATATTTTAAAAAATTAATCCTCTCCCCTCCCCATTCATCCATCCTGGCTACGACTCTAATTTCATCGAACGAAACGCTGGTGTATTTTTTTCAAAAATTTTATCAATAATAAAAATGCATTCGATTTTTGGTTGATAGGTATTCGGAGACTGTTGCTTTATCATTGATCAATTTTTAAATTCGCTTCATAAAAAATGCATAGTCGCGAGTGCCTGTTGCCATTCTTCCATATATTTTTCACCTCTAACCGTTTGCTGAAAGAAAAGGCGTGATACTTGACGAGATTATAGCGGAGACGGTTGTCACTATTTTTCAGGTGACTTGGTTGCTATAAAATTTTTATTTAGGAATTACAAAAAAGAAGGAAGAGCGAAAAAAAATAGACAACTGGCTTCAACAGGCCTTTCTTACGTATATTGTAGGGCTGAAGTAAAAGATTATTGCGTCATATATTTCTTTATTTATAAACTTTAACGGTTGAATGAATACCTTGGTAATTTGTTTTAGAACGGTTCCAGAGTACCCGCATCTAATTCTTTGGATTATCGTGATAATTTGCTCGCATTATTCCTTTAATTAGGCGATTTCAAAACGAAGGTCGAATAAACTTTGAGGTGTTGAGGATACGAAAAGTTTCAGCTTATTTACGCAGAATTAGAAATTAGTGGTTGAATATTCTTTATCTTGCTGTCACGAATCGACACCAACATGCCTCTGAATTCACGTAAAAATGAAAACATTACTTTGCTACGGACCTACCCAACTCGACGCTTGATTTATTGCTCGATTCATAATGAATTTATAAAGGATAAATAAGTTTTCTAGTGTATCTACCAAAACGTTTTCTCGTATACAAGCTCTCACTTTCGAATTCATGCGTGTTCAAACTTTCTATAATGTGTCATTAATCACGTTTACGAAATTAATTAATAACCTATCGTTACTAACGCTAAACTAACTCCGTCGAAAAATACTAGTTAGATTTATAGCTCGCGCGTTTTTTCATTTTGTGACTAATTTCCAAAGGTTGGCTGAATTTCGAGAAGACGTTGGACTAAATATAATTTCATTGAAATTAGAACTTTGCAATAAGATAGATTTGTGGTTGCAAACCTAAAAAGCACATAAAATATAGTATTTATACTTAACCCAAAATCAGATGAATTTTTGAGATTTTTCCAAAAAATATTACCTATGACCCTGATAACGCTGAACCGGCGCGGCGCTTTGATTTCTTTATTCTTTATTGAAAGGTCATTTTATTTTGTAATCATGAATGGTAATAATGGTTTCTCTTGTGAAACATTATCACAAGAAATTTGTAATATTTCAAGTTCTCCTAACTGCAGTTTGAAGGTGAAAATAACTTTAAAAAATTTGGCAAATATTGAAAAAACATGGAAAGCATTTTCGGTAGAAAAAAGTAAATTAAAACGAAGTGGAGTCATTTAATAATTATTACTTCATTTCTTTCACTTTCAATTTTCATCATGTTCACAATAATGTAACATAAAATTACTTTAATTTCTCTAGGAAAAGGAAGACTAGATATCGAATTTTTTGGAAACCCGATTAAAATTGATTTTGGTATTGTTAATACTTAATTCTCGAGTTTTTATTATTACTTTGAGCGTTTATTTAAAAAATCACTATTCTATTTACTTTTTCACTATTACCTATATTTGTGATTTCGTGAGGTTTCTCATAAGATTTAAGTGTTTGTTTTAATGTTACTCTACTACGCTACTTATGTAATCTTGTTTTTAGCTGAGTTTTAACTTGAAAACGATAGCTATTACAGCCTACCTGATTGGGGAAGGGAAGGTCGGGGGAGGGTGAGATCTTCAAATCTTTGCGTTTCAGACCATTTTTAATCATCTGGCAAATGTCCAACTATTTGGTAATATATATATATTTTTCCCCCACGCGTAGCGCGAGCGGTAATTTATGAATTTTTCTCAAAACATGGTAAGAGACTCTACTTGGAAATCTAACAAAACGATATTTTTTTTTTTTGGAAAAAATTCAAAATGGCGGATCACTCAAATTTTGAGGGGAGCTGGAAAAGGGGCAAATACCTTAATTTTTTGTTTTTGATCTCATATGAAAAAGTGAGTCACAGACACTAACATATCTGAATTACAGCTTCCCTAAGTGTATTTTAAGGAAAGTTAGAGCAGAAACCAGTTTTTTGAGGAAATTTGCCGCCGGGTATTGATGCAATTTTCTCAAATTTTGGTGAGAGACTCTTCTTAGAAATGCGAAAATATACTTTTTTTTTTTGAAAAAATTCAAAATGGCTGATCACTCAAATTTTGAAGAGGTACTGGAGAAAGGGTAAGTAGCTCAAATTTTTTGTTTTTGATCTCATATGAAAGAATGAATCTCGGACACTAACATATCCCAATTTCGTCTTCCTCAGTGCATATTGAGAGGAGTTAGAGCAAAAAACAGCTTTTTAAGGAAGCTTTAAGTCATGAAATTTCTTGAATTTTCCATATCTTTCCACTAAATCAAGTTAAAGAGGTCAAACTTTGTGTGTGAGGTTAGTTGGTGACCAGAATGTGACCTCTTGAATTTGGATCAAAATAGATTCAAAATGACGGATTACCAAAATTTGAGTAGAGCTTGAGGAGCCTTAAGTTTGTAAAAATGTAATTAATATGAACTCATATAAATATTGGGGATAAGAAATATGCTATATCCCCGATTCACTTCCATATATGATGTTAGGAGGGGAGAGGGAGTGATTATCGAACTTAAAATGTGGTGGGGTACATGGGAGGTCTAAAATTTTTTATTGCTATGTCATATGATAAAATGAGCCAGAGTGACTAACATAGGCTGATTTTAGCTACCCAAGTCAAGTTGGAGGTGAGTTAAAGAAAAAAACGGCTTTTGGAGAGGAAATTAGGGCAAGAAAGTTCATGAATCATCCCTATCTCATCACCAAATCGGCCTAAAAGGGTCAAACTTCGTGTGTAGGATTAGGTAATGATCAGAATATGAACTCTTCAATTTGATTCAAAATAGATCTAAAATGGTGAATCATCAAGATTTGAAGATAATTTGAGGATCCTCTAAAGTTATAATTTGAAAAGCCTGTGTTCATAGATTATTTCATGGCAAGAAATACTACGTTTGTTCCGAATTCAACTTCTCAGGTGGTTTTGGAAGGGATAGGGTAGGGGTTTTCAGACTGGGTATTGGGTGTGGTCTGTAGTCAATTAGTCATGAAGGGTTAAGCAAGGTTATTACCAAATCAAAACAAGCTCCAGTTAAAAACTCAGCTCCAGTAATGCGGCGTAGCTGCTTACGTTTTTTTTTATTATTTATATTTCATTTAAAATTTAAAATGTTTTTAAATAAACCTATTACCTATGTATATAATCTTGTTTTTATTTCTTTTATTTTTCATGATTTATAATAATTAAACCTATGATGAGGTACAACAAAAAAAAAGTGGTACAAATTGTTTTTGCAGTCCTTTTCTGTTGATTGTGAAAGAGATTCATTTCAAGATTCATAGGTGAACGGATACGGAATCGCCTCACTACTGTGGTGGAAATAACTCCCACACCATCCCCCGCTTCTTTCTAGTTCTGATTAACGTTATCTATGATGAAACTGTAAAACTGCTTTTGTTCCGATTGTTAGATTTTTATGAGCGATAATTTTTATATGACGGTGGGCTATCTAGGTATGTTTAATCTACGATAATACTCAAAAATTAGTCATACTCGAAATTCTGTAAATTCCAAACTCTTTATTTTCGTTAAAAGTTTTTTCAATAGGTAATACGACTAATAGTTATTAAATAATTGCTTTTTTCTTTCTATTCCATAATTTTTACTCTATTGTCGAGGATTTCGTTTATATGTATTGTAGTTATATTTTATTTTGTAAGAGTTTTTGCATTTCGACTGGGCTGTCCGGGATATACGAGTTGGTTTTTTGGATTTTCAGTATGTTAAGGGCTTGTTTTAGGTTAGACCATTCAAAAAGGGACTGAGACTTATTCAATGTTGTAAAATTGACGTAAGGTTTTAGGGTCTTTTTTTAAAGAGGTGGTTGTGGGTAAATTTGGTGTGTTGAATTCGTAGTCTAGTTATTATTATTTCTTCTTAGCGATTCAACTGAGATAAATTATGTGGTTAATTGCAGCTCCCAACTTTGATTTGGAGGGAGGGGCAGCGAAATGGAGCTTTATAAATTATTTATGTTGAAAAAGTTTGTTTTGAAATTGATGAAAAGGTTTCTTATATCTTGGATTGATGTAGTGTTGATGGAGAGAAATTGCATAGCGGTTGATCTCCCAAAAAAATGAAACACCCGAGTGAATGATTACATCATTATTTATGTTCATAAATGCCTCCTCTATAACAATCAACACAAAATTTTCTCCCGCTCGACATATTAATGGAACTCGTATTGTTTTTCTTGTATTACTAACCCGACACCTTCAATCCATATCTTAAACCATTTTCTAATTCAGACAGGTTTGAAAAGTGGGTAAACTACATCCATACGTTCTGAATGATTACGTATTTTTCTCGACACCTTGCCGGCTCCGGCTTTTCCAAGTTGCGAATTTTGCATTAAATAGAATTTAATTCAACCTCTGCGCACGAGCTTATGTGGCGGCATTCAATAAGAGTTGGGTACAATTTCCAATATTCGTTTCAACTAGACACAGAGTTTCACCATTGTTCAAATTTTACGTCGAGTAGGATGTTTCTGTAACTGACAGTCGAGATGTTTGAAAAAAGTATAACAATCGGCGTTTTCGATTTGTTGCATGAAAATATATCATTTCGACTTTTCAGTATGGAAATGATAAATGAAAGCCCTGAAAAAATGTAAGCTCGTGGAATGGTGGAATCAAACTTCTTGGGTGTTGACGTAATTTGTATTTTGAAAATTTTCCATGAAATAATCACTATCTGTAAGTATACTGTTTTTACCCTACTATGGGTGTACAAAACACTTCTTTCGAAAAGAGGTTTATATTCACCAATGCTTTGTGTATCATCCTGCTGCGCTCATTATTAAAACTCAAACAACATAATTATGCCCCTCGATGTGGAATCAAACTTCTTGGGTGTTGACGTAATTTGAATTTTGGAAATTTTCCATGGAATAATTCCCATCTATAGGTATAATGTTTCTAACCTACTATCGGGGTACAAAACATTTCTTTTGAAAAGAGGTATTCATTTCATAACTGTAATCACCGACGCTTCATGAATCAACCTGCTGCGTTCATTATCAAAACCCAGACAACATATGCCCCTTCGGCTTAGTAAAATTAATTTCCAACAGATATGAAATGGAATTCGAGGCAGCGAAGTGTTTCTTTGTATTCGATGATAAGTGTCAATGAATACAATATATGCCATTTTACCTTGAAAACGTACATGTGTGACGTTAATTATTACATCAAAACATCTTTCGTTTGAAATAAACTTTCATTATGTGAGTCGAGCTTCCTATTTAGCTGTGTAGTGGTAACCATTGTTCGACTTGAATTTAAAGTGTATTTGGTGAAATTCGAACGAATCTCAAAATTGGTTATTTGTCGTATCACGATTTTTTTCCCACTTGAATTCCAAATAAAATCATTCAGTACATTCTGCGTGATATTCATGCTTAGGCACGATTCCTTATTTCTTGTCGTACTGTGTGGGTAGATACTAGATAGATACCTAATTTGCATCTTCATGTGCGACAGTGGTTCGAACTCATTTTATTGTGAAAATACTCGCGTATTTCGTTTACTTTGTTACTCTTTTCATTCAAAATCTAGCAAATGATTCGTAAGGATTTTAATTCTAGAATGCGAGAAATGTGGAAAATGTATAAAAGCTTTCATTTTTACATTTCACATAATATATCATTCACAGTTTCACACGTTGCTTAAACCAAAATTTTACAAAAAATCTAAGCATTTTTAGAAAAAAAAAATTGTAGAAAATTTTCATAAATATATTACAATTTCTGAATCAAAAAATTCTAAAAGTAACTCCTACGTACGTACGTAAATTCTGCGAGTGAAGTTTTTAACATTTACGAACGTTTACTCACTTTTGTTAAAGACACCTTTTTTATTCTACATCTTAAACGTCAAAAATGAAAACTGGAGAAACGCCTTTTAAATCATTTACATTTAAAAAAGTAAGAAAAAACGTGACAGCAAGTTTTTCTAATTTTTGCAAATGAGTTGTTGACCTTTAGCTTATATTTAAATAACGATGGTATTCTTTTTTAATCTAGCTTTTTTAGAGTGTAGTGTAGTTCTGTATTTTTTTCTGTAGTTTCTAGTTTATAATCATTTTTGAACTTACGTATGCGAATATTTAATAGTTTGAATATTGCTTCTCAGTTCACGTCATAAAAAAAACCACACAGAACTTCTCCAAAGGAGTTATTTATTCGTTATTTTTCCTAACTTAACGTTCATTAACCGCAAAATGTTAGGTGTTTGCTCTTTCGATAAAGGATCGAATGCGGATTTAATAAAATTATAAATTTATCAACTTGTCCAAATCGGCTCACTCGACTCACCAAATTGCGAAGTGTGACGTACAATCAATCGTAGGTACGTTTTATTTATGTACAGTATACTACCATTTATTCTGTCACTTAGTTTGGTAATTTGTCTAACAACATTATTACTTTAGGCTGCTGCGAACGTAAGTCTAGGCAAGCTTGACATGTTATTGCAGAGAGGTTAATACATTCTTCGCGAAATTTTATCACAAACACAATTTTGTTCTTGCATTATTCCACGCAGTAAATAGAGACATGTCAGAAATGAAAAGCATAATTCATCGTAGCGAAGTTTTTCGATCGGAAAAATTCAACTTTTCCTTCGGTATTCCCACATTTTGGGCTTAAATGTAAATATGCGGCGATTCATAAAACTGAATTTCATCTTTTTATTTGCTGAATTTTTAATTAAAAACGATAACTATTATAGTCTGTCCACTTTGGAAAGGAGAAATAGGGGAAGTATTGAGTTTTCATATGTCTGCTTTTCAGGTAATTTGTGGTGAAAATTGTTGAAGTTTTAGTGAGGTACTCTTCATGGAAATACCCGAAACTATTTTTCGTTTTTTTTGATTCACCTCAAAATAGCAGTTTACTCGAATTTTCACGGAAAATGGAGAAAGATCAAACGGTTCGAAATTTTTGTTTATGCCCTATATGAGAGAGGATATTAAGGTAATCACAATGCCCTAATTTCATTGTTCCAAGTGCATCAGAAGCGAAGTTAGGCATAAAACAACTTTTTCTATCTTTTACATTTCTTCACCAAATCAATCTAAAAAGTTCAAACTTTGTATCTAAAATTAGTTGGGAATCAATATGAGCCTTAATTCGAGGCAAAATGGATTCAAAATGGGGGATGATCAAAATTTGAGAATGGCTTAAGGGACTCAAATAGCTCAAACTTTGTTTCTTTTTTTTTTCCTTTTTATCATACTGAGCGTGTATAATTGCCAGGATTGTTGCGCCCAGTGTAGAGAGTTTAATTTATATTTCGTTTTTATATTTTATTTTGTGTATGAAGGATAGGATTTTTTTTAATTCGTCTGGGTTGTCCGGTATGTTGTTGTTTGGATGTTTAGATTGTCACGGGTTTGTTTGATATTGGGACATTCAAAAAGGAGGTGTGTGACTGAAACTTGTTCGGTGTTACAAAATTCACATAAGGGTTTAGGGGCTTTTTGAAAGAGGTGGTTATGGGTAAATTTTGTATGTCCAATTCGGAGTCTAGTAATTATTATTTCCTCTGAACGATTTAGCTGAGATAAATTTTTCCAAGGTTTTATAGATTTTTTGTGTCGAAAAAGTTTGTTTTGGGTTTTTGTTGTCCAGTTGTCTTGCCAATTTGAGAGTTCAATTTTGGTGAAAAGATTTTTTATATCTTGGATTGATGTAATATCGATAGGGGAAAATTGGGTGGCGGATTTTGCGTAATTATCTACTTCTTCATTACCAGTAATTCCTACATGGCTTGGTATATACATGAATTTAATGCTAAAATTTAGTGTTTTAAGGAGATATAGTTGATAATGTATGTTAAGAACTATTGGATCAATTGAGAATTTGTTTTGAATGGTTGTTAGGGCGCTTAGAGAATCGGTTTGGATTAAAAATTTATTGTTGTCTGAAGCAAGAGAGGGTAAGGTTAATAGACAATGTAGGATTGCTGTAATTTCTGCCGTATAAATTGAGGAGTGTTTATGAATTTTGAAGTTCTTTATTCTTCGGTTAACGGAAAAAGCATATCCAACATAGTCTGTATTATTTTTTGAGCCGTCCGTGAAGCATGGGATATAATCAAAGTAATCGTCTACAATTTCAAGGTAATGTCTCTTGATTATATGATGGGGATAATTTTTTTTTCCGTAGTTTATCATTGATAGATTTATTTCTGGGAGTTCTAACAGCCACTGTGGGAAATTGGGGTTTTTTTCATTAAAGACTAGGACATCAAGGTTATTATTTTTGAGGATTTTTATAAAATCTTTAATTGAGCTGTTAGTATATAGGTTGTGGTTTTTAATATCGGTTCTAATAGGGTTAGTTGGGTTTACTACTGCTGATAAAAGGTATTTATTTGTTACTAGATTTCTTCTATATTCAGGGGAGGTTCGGCTGCTTCGCAGTAAATGCTATCTATAGGAGAAGAGGGTAACGCACCGATACACATACGTATTGCAGAGTTTTGAACTGTGTTTATTATTGATAATGTTTTTTTAGGGGCATCTTCGAAGGCTGGGCAACCATATTCTATTTTGCTACGAATTAAGGACCTATATATTTGGAGTAACATATTTCTAGAAGGGTTGTATTTTGGGTTTTTTAATATTTTGAGTAGATTCAGCGTTTTCATCAAATCTTTTTTAATTTGGAGGCAATGTTGGACCCATGTGAGCTTTTTATCAAACGTTAATCCAAGGAATTTAGTAGATGATTTAATTTGAAGAGTGCGTTCATACAACTTTAGTTTAGGCTCTTGGATTTTATATTTTTTTGAAAAAATGACGCAATGAGTTTTTGCTTCTGAAAATGTTAAACCATTCGAATTTGCCCATATTTCAATTTGGTCTAGTGTGTCCTGAATGATTTGTCGGGCAGTTTCTAGATTTTTAGCACTTACTGAAATATTTATATCATCTGCAAATATCCTTAATGATACAGGGCGTAAGACGACGTTTTGTATGGTATCAATCAGTATTATGAATAGAATTGTACTAAGTACTGATCCTTGTGGGACGCCATTTTCAATTTCATACAGCTCAGAGAATGTATTATTGATTCTGACCTTGAACTTTCGATCAGATAGAAAGTTCAAGATAAAGAACGCTAAATGACCCCTTATTCCAATAGAATATAGTCTTTCAAGTATTTTAAAACGCCAGGCCTTATCATAAGCTTTTTCAAGGTCGAAAAAAATGGCTAGAACATTCATCTTATTTTGGAAAGCATTTGAAATTTCATTTTGATAAAAAAAAATATGGATTTTTATAATTTCTAAAAATAAGAATTATACTACGTATATGCTACATTCGCCTTCATACATAATGTTGGAGGGAAAGAGGAATGATTATCGTATTCAGAATATGGTAAGGGTAAACGAAAAAGGACTGGACTGCGCTTACTTTTTTTCTATAGCAATTTTTGAAGCTACAAATATGTCAGCATTGAAAGTGGCCATCAAATGGAATTTTCCATCTAGTTAAGGAAAAATCGAATGTTTGTATTACATTTCTATCCACAGATTGCAGCTGTCTGATTTTTAGAATTTTCGAATATTGTATCTATCATCCTACGGATGTAGAATAAGTAGATAGATAGTCTGGAAAGATAATGTTGGTGAATTTTCTGTAAAATGCTGAAGTTTACATATTCGTTTTCGATGCATGATAACGATGAGTTGTTTGAGAAACTAATATCACTATAATAGTGTCGGTTGTAGAAGGTGAAAACTCGTTCAAGTGAATAAATGGAGTATCCTTTCTGGTGTAAACAAACAAGCTGATGTTTGCCTTATTTCAACACGTTTTTACTTTCTAAGTTTCCATCATCGACGAGTTAAAAATATTGTTGACAATGGAGGGAAATTTCGATAAAATTGTCTACAAATTAAATTACTTTTTTCCATTATCATCTGACGAGTTTCTTATGTATTTGTTTATTTTTTATTCGAGGGTATAGGCCTGTATGGCTTAGATATAGGTATTGCTATCTTGACTTTTTTATTAGAAGAAAACACGAGTTTATTCGTCGAATATATCTATATGCATATAGGTATTTTGTTTACGGCGACGTTTCGAATTATTTGCTATTTTGACAGTTTCGATAGTAAGACTTCTGTTTCGAAAACGTTTTAACACGTCATTTCGTCATATTCTCGTTAGAATAGAGCTTGTTGAAAAATGATGAAAGAAATTTGAAAATCTCATATATCATGCCAGTTTCAGGAAACCAAAAATAACGAAATCTTATCGATATAAAGTCTGTTGATATGTAGAAAAAAACGTTCTCAATATATTTGCGTATTTTGAAAAGTATACCTATTTCTACGGGCGAATAGGGATGAGCCATCGGATAAGCTGAAATCAATATGAATTTAATTTAGGTGAGTTTTGGTTTTTGTTCTATCGTTATTTTTTCGTCCATTAGTTTACAGAAGAAATTGAATGTGAAAACAAATCTAAGAAGGTGCATGTCGCCTGCACCCCCTTGGTGGAAAATGGGGTTGATGATAGGTGCAATCGTTTGTACTACGTTTGTACTGGTTTGTACCGCAAACCCCATCGTTTGTACCACCCCCCTTCCTGAGATATTTCAAAAAAACGTAGGGGGTGCTGGGGAAACGTGGGCACCCCCACCTCGTGAATGAGGGTTGAAATTAGGTGCAATCGTTTGTACTACGTTTGTACTGGTTTGTACCACAAACCCCGTCCTTTGTACCACTCCCCTACCTGAGATACTTCAAAAAAACGTAGGGGGTGCTGGGGAAATGTCAGCACCCCCTTAGTGGAAAACGGGGTTGAAACTAGTGCAATCGTTAGTACTTCGTTTGTACTGGTTTGTACCACAAACCCCTTCGTTTGTACCACCCCCCTTCCTGAGATATTTCAAAAAAATGTAGGGGTGCTGGAGAAATGTCTGCACCCCTTGGTGGAAAATAGGTTTGAAAATAAGTGTAATCGTTTGTACTACGTTTGTACTGGTTTGTACCGCAAACCCCATCGTTTGTACCACCCCCTTCAAGAGATATGTCACCTTTTTTGTGTGGATACTAGGGAAAATATGGGAAAAAGCGTTAATAATAGGAGCGTTAATTGTATTATTCAGTTGAAATTTGTAACGTCGTCTATATTATAAATTGTACTCATCACTCACCTCTTCCCCCCTCCTCCTCCCCGATCGTTACTCCCTCCCTCGCCCCACCCTCGATCCTCAACATCGTCGAATAATTTGGCAAATTTGCAATCGTGAAATTCAAAATTTAATAGATAATGCATAAATATTCGCTGAAACTGAAAATGTAGGCATATTTTATTTTTAAGATAGAGCAAACAGTAGGCAAAGATGCAGAAGCTGTATGGACAGCATGCTTTCCGCACTCAGAAGCCATCTGAAATATATCCGACTGCAATCTCTTCATTACATCTACTGAAAAAGAAATTCTGGATCATTTTAACGTAGGTAATATTTCATATTGTATTGCAAACTCATCACCTTGCATGTAATTTTTTTTTTCTATGACTAAAAATTAGGTAATTTTTTTACATTTTTTATGCTACGAGCAATATCAAGAACTAAGTATCTTATCCACACAGCCATTTTATACGATGTAATTAATTATTCTAATATGAATATGAATGATTCAATAAATAATGAATTTTAATTATAACATGAATATGACATGAAAAGTTATAATACGGATTTTGTTGACTAGAAATTTTTTCGAGTTCAGAACTTCGCATCGTGGAAATAGTTCCTCAGTTCTTTGCAACTGGAATACTTGGAGAATTTTATACTATTCTTACTCGACTTATTTACCCACAACCCTGTAAGTGATATTTTTTTTGCGTTTCAAGTCAAATAACTATTTTTAAAGAGTAAGAACAGTAGGATATAATTTATTTGAACCAAAAAAAAAACATGTATTTAATTACCTACCAAGTGTAACTGTAGGTAAGCAGGCAGCCATATATACCTCTTAGCAATGCGTTTTTCATTCTGTGTGATGACAAGAGGTTTTAATGGTGTGATATTAAAACTTTTTAACTCAGGTTGTATTGTTGTAATTTATACATACCATACTTTCATAATGAATTTCATAATTTTTTTTTAAATTTTTCATCAAAAAGCAAATAAAAGTTACCAATAATTTTCAAACCTCGGAATTTTTTTGTTTGTTGAGAATATATCTTTTTTTACAATATTCAACATTTTTTTACAATTTAAACTTTAAAATATATGTGAAGAATTTTTAAGAGTAAGTGTTTTTTTTAAATGTTTTTTTAGCTGAGTTTTTAACTAAAAAACGACAGCTATTACAGCCTACCTGATTTGGGAAGGAAAGGTCGGGGAGGGTAGGGTTTTCAAATTTTTGCGTTTCAGACCATTTGTAATCATCAGCCAAATGTCCAATTTTTTTTCCAATATACAATTCTGTATTATCTTTCTACTTGAATAACTATGGAATTTTAATGAATTCTGTACTTCTTAGAATATTTTTCATTGATAAAAAAAATAAAAATTAGCACTGCCCATTTCAATTTGATCTACCAGCTTGAAGAATATTTAATGTATTTCACACCATCCAGGGGCGTAACAAAGGGGGGGATGAGGGGGGAGCTTCCCCCCAGGTGTTTTGAAAAGTTGGGAAATTTATAATTGTTCAAGGCTGAAATTGGGAACTTGAATTTCTTTTGGGAAAATAAGAACTCGAATAAATTCGAACTGATGCCAACTTATATCATGTATAGCGTACAACCAGGGACGTAGCCCCCTTGGCTTTTGGAAAGTTGGTAAATTTGAAGTTTTAGCGTAAAGTTGGTAAACTTCACCACTTGCGCAGTATTATTATTACAGCTATTTTTAAAGTTGGTAAAATTTCGTGGTATTAGTTGGCAATTTTTGGTTTCCCCCCCCCTGAAGAATGTCCTCGGTACGCCCCTGACACCATGCCAGTATTTCTGAATCTGTAGCCGGAATACTTTCATTATGATGTTTCACCATGTTCATTTTTTTTATGCAGGCAGCTCTGTTAGCATCCTAATAAGCAAATCAAATCTTTTTTCGTTTTCTCCAAAATCTGTTTTCTCAAACTTACTTAAGAGAGGCTGAAAACCCTTATAAATCTAATGCTGAAAGCAGACAAATCTCTTAAAATTAAATTTCCATATTTAATTTCTACAACTTTTAATAGCAATTCCAAATTATTGCGGTAAAATTCAAGTTCGGAACATACACAAAAGGTGTACCATATATTAATAAAATTTTTAATTAAAAAAAAAAACAACGAAATCTCTGGTTCAAGTCTTTTTTAATTTCAATGTAATTTATTATTTATGAAATAATATTTCATTACATACTTTATTTTGAATTTTTTTCGTTTATATGTGGCAGAGTTATTACAGCGACTGCAGGGCTTTAGATTTATCACCACTGGAATGATATAAAAAAGAATAATATTATTATTTGAATTTTTATTATTAAAATTCTGAAATAATATTTTTGATCAATTCGTAAAAATTAAATTAATCCTATTCACAAGAAAATATTCATGATTTTTTCATTCAATTTTTAATTTTTTTCAGAAGTTTTGGAACAGTTATAATGCATAAATCGTAAATAGGCTACATAAAATAATGTAATTTTTATTGAGTTATTAATTTATTTTAAAACTAAAATTAAATGAATATTTAAACCATACTTTACTCAAAAAATTTAATTGAATAAATTTAATTTAATAATAAAAAAATATTAACTAGAATCAATTAAAATTTTGTCAAATAAACCAATAAGCATTACATTGTTCAAAATAAAAATGAAACCATGGCTTGTACCACAAATAATTAAAAAAACAAGTCCCTTACAAGGTTGTGAATAAGATGCTTGGTTCTTGATTTTGCTTGTAGCATAAAAAATGTAAAAAAATTACCTAATTTTTAGTCATAGAAAAAAAAAAATTACATGCAAGGTAATGGGTAAGATGAGTTTGCAATACAATATGAAATATTACCTACGTTAAAATGATCCAGAATTTCTTTTTCAGTAGATGTAATGAAGAGATTGCAGTCGGATATATTTCAGATGGCTTCTGAGTGCGGAAAGCATGCTGTCCATACAGCTTCTGCATCTTTGCTACTGTTTGCTCTATCTTAAAAATAAAATATGCCTACATTTTCAGTTTCAGCGAATATTATGCATTATCTATTAAATTTTGAATTTCACGATTGCAAATTTTCCAAATTATTCGACGATGTTGAGGATCGAGGGTGGGGCGAGGGAGGGAGTAACGATCGTGGGAGGAGGAGGGGGGGAAGAGGTGAGTGATGAGTACAATTTATAATATAGACGACGTTACAAATTTCAACTGAATAATACAATTAACGCTCCTATTATTAACGCTTTTTCCCATATTTTCCCTAGTATCCACACAAAAAAGGTGACATATCTCTTGAAGGAGGGTGGTACAAACGATGGGGTTTGCGGTACAAACCAGTACAAACGTAGTACAAACGATTACACTTATTTTCAAACCTATTTTCCACCAAGGAGGTGCAGACATTTCTCCAGCACCCCTACATTTTTTTGAAATATCTCAGGAAGGGGGGTGGTACAAACGAAGGGGTTTGTGGTACAAACCAGTACAAACGAAGTACTAACGATTGCACTTAGTTTCAACCCCGTTTTCCACTAAGGGGGTGCTGACATTTCCCCAGCACCCCCTACGTTTTTTTGAAGTATCTCAGGTAGGGGAGTGGTACAAAGGACGGGGTTTGTGGTACAAACCAGTACAAACGTAGTACAAACGATTGCACCTAATTTCAACCCTCATTCACGAGGTGGGGGTGCCCACGTTTCCCCAGCACCCCCTACGTTTTTTTGAAATATCTCAGGAAGGGGGGTGGTACAAACGATGGGGTTTGCGGTACAAACCAGTACAAACGTAGTACAAACGATTGCACCTATCATCAACCCCATTTTCCACCAAGGGGGTGCAGGCGAAATGCACCTAATCTAAGAATCAATTCTGAAGTGAATGTTGTGAAACCAAAAATTTTCCATTCTGATCAACGATTCCAGTGTGTTATTAAAAAGAGACCATTGAATACGAGTTTCTGGGAAATTGTAGCAGCAATAAAATTTTCAAATAAAACCGCTGGAATAGCCTTTTTTTTGCTTTAGCTTACTTGCAACATCACTTTGGAAACTGAAATTTGGTGTCTTAGTGTTTGTAATTTTCTCAATAGCATGATATTATGAATTTATGATGAAGAATGTTGAAGATTATGAGGGTCCAACTCCAACAATTATCGAAATTCGAATGATCGGTAATTTTAGGTTGAATCAAAAATCTTTAAAAAGTAGTTTTAAACGACTTTTATCCATATACTCGTCTGTGTAATAAGCAACTGAAAACTTTATAAATTTCTTGTGAAGACGTTGTTTCGCTTCAAGTCATTGCCAACTTCACTTAGCTGGGTAAACTTGAGATATGTTAGTGATCAGGGAATGAAACCCTGACCACCAAAAACACCCACTACTGTATTTTTTTGAAATTTGAAACGGTTCCCATTCCCATCAGAACCATTTCGAAAAAAAACACACAGCAAAACTGAAAGATGAAATTTCTAAGAAGGAAAGAGTGATTCCTAGTTTGAAGAACAACATGAGAAGAAAGTGAACGAAAATGAGCAGAACTACAACCATTTGAACATGTTTTTAAAAGATATTTTACCACCACAAGAACCGTTTCCATCAAATCGAACTTTAGAGAATAACTACAAGAACCAATTCGGCGATTTTCAGTTTTCTTTGGAAATTGCATTGAAGTTACTTCACAACTTACTTTTGCCAAATGAACAATTTTTCAAAAAACGCAAAAAAACACATCCATTATGATGGCGAAATACCTACTACATCCGGAATAATACTCAAGTAGAAGTAGTGAAATGAAATTCCATTACGAAAAATTGCCATTTTGATATAGTTGATCTTCTTAAAAGTGAAAGGGGAACTTGGCAAAAGTGAGTTTTGACTCCAAGGTCTGATTTTAGACTGAATTTTAGCTAAAATAAGTGTGATTGTGACGTGTGTGTTAGAAATGAGAACACTGATAAATTTCAGCAAAAAATATTATGCAAAAATACAAGAAAAATATTGGTGCATCATGCTCGATTAGAGCACTGAAAAAATAGTAACTGACTTATCATTATGAAAAGAAAAACTTATTAAATGGTCAAGTCTGGTTGATCCATCATTAAGGAGCAAGGTTCAAGATTATCAGGGTTTGCATTATTACTATTGATTCTCAAACAGTTTCATTCCCTGTTAGTGATTATAACTTTTTCATCGTATGTGAACATGATAGAAAGAATGATGATTTTGGGGCAGTTCCAGCTCTTAGCTAAAATTTGAGTGAACAGATATTTTGATTTGAAACGAATTTCAGAGAAAATACCTATGGACATTCTTTAATTATGTTGTAAACCATTTTTATTTATGTTCCTTCGTGTTATAAATAGAGAAAAAAATAATACGTATGTGCATGTACACATGGAAACAAACGATGCATGTTTGCCATAATAGGTAACTTCATATGAATGGTTTAGTGTACATAAAGATCTGAAAATCTTTCTTCTTCTGATATCTGCTTTCGAAATTAGCTACGTTGTAATATTTAGCGATTTAATTAAATATTCGCTTAAAAGCACATGTCTATCAATTTAGGTAATGAATCTTACATAACAAGAAAAAAGTATTGTGAAATAAATAACGAAAATCTGCTGAATTACAAGCTATTGATAATGTGTTGAATGATGTTTAGGGACTAGGCGAGATGTTATTTTTCTTGGCTTCAATAAGATGTAGAACAAAATTATAAATTAGGCTAGAAATTCAATACAATTTTTGATGAAATATTTCAATTGTTATGTATATTGGGCCTGGAGCAAATAAATAATATTAGAATAACCTGAAAATATTGATTTGGAATTTTCCTCTAGCATAATCCGATATAACAACGGAAATTGGAAACTTGGTGTGAAAAAGAAAAACCTTGAAAAGGCAATACCTTTTTAGTAACAACCAAACATACAATGAAGACTCAAATTTTCTCATTTAATCAGCTCTTCGAATATCAATACAAATTTAATTTACAGGCATTCTTGGATTTCTTGGCATATGCCCAGAGCAAATCTGCCTCTATTTTCATTAATGTTATTCAGATATAGATATTTATTCGTACAGTTTCAAAATAAAATTGAAAAATAATAATTTCACGATTTATGATCCCTACTACGAAATTTTTTCTTTTCCATATTCAGCTATTTCTGTTGGATTATTATGGAACTGTTTTGTAATTTTCCAGTAAGAATTTTGACAAGTTAACTAATTAGAAAAAAAAGCTAATGTATTATTCAAGTTTATAGATATAAATAATCGACTGTTTTTTTTTTTTTTTTTTTTTGTTTTGTGCCATGTACTGCTTTAATGCAATACATTTACGTTAAAAATTGATTGTTATCAGTTTTGAAGAAAAACGATGTATTATGAAATGGGCAACTTTAAAAAAGAAATCGATGCCTTAATTGATTTTGAAAAAGAAGAAAGAATATAATAATTTCGTAGATGTTGATATTTTGATCAGTTTTTCAGAGAATATGGAGTAATCCTAAGGGAAACTTATGCGCATAATTATCTCGCATTAAAGACGAAAAATCGAATCATTGAATAATAAAAAATTATGCATTAATAATTTGCTCAATTAGAATTTCTAAAAAATAATTAAAAACTATTCAATCAATTAATTTTAGAAAAAAAAATTAATTATTATATAAACGAAGTGTTTCACTTCAATATGAGCTCCTTCATATCACATGTAGGCTACTCATGTTACACCAATGTTTGACAGTTTCCTTAACCTACTTACTTAAGGGCCTGAGATGTTCTTTTTTCACTTTCGTAATTTTTCACCCCTTTTCTCATTATTCTCCCTATCCATTTTACATGCTCTTATGATTTTTCACCTCGACCTAAACAGCATATTTTCATTTGGCTTGAATGCGGGCGCCTAATCAGCTCGTCGTTTTAAGACTTGCTCACCAAATCCTGGGAGGACCTATAACTTATTTTTCTGTTAGTTGGTATTTTTGTATTGGATATAAAATGCTACTAGTGGGATTTAAATTTTTCTGTAGGGATTCAGCCTCCTAGCCTCTCGCTGGTTATGGGCCTGTTTGCATGATGAAACGAATATATTTTTAACCATTTCAATTTCGCTTGGGACAAAAAACAGTCAATTACAATTTTGTTTTACACTAAATTTCCTACAACTTTCATCAGAATATGTTTCTACTATGACCCATGGGTGGAGAGTTAGGAATGTCTGAAATTTTGTACTTAAAGGGCTCCATCACAATTGATTCACTACGTTATGTAATATGGTATATGGAAATGAAAAATGCATATACGACGACTTATGACTATATACCAATCCAATCATGACCTCCTGGAGGCATGCGTAGGTGGTATTTACCAGTAGGTTAAAGGTAAGCATTATTAATTGTGCATAAAATATTCCAACTACACACCAATAGCGGATAATAAAAATTTGAAAAATGTTATTGAAGAGTCTGAAATACATAGATTGAAAATTGTTTGAAAACACAAACAAAATATTGGCTTCTGGTGACAATAATTGAAAAATCAATTTTAAAATGAGTCTTTCAGCTTCGAAGAGAACCATAATTCTTTTTTAATTCAGTAGTCGGCTATCCCACTTGTTTTTTTTTTAAGCTGGAAATATGTTTTTAGCTTGGAGGTATAGAGAGATAAATCCGGCTCTGCGAATATTCATTTTTACTCTCTCGAATCTGATTCATAAAAATAATCTTCCCTCATTTACATAACACGACGCTGATAAATATTAAAAAAATCACCCTCCGAGTCTAAGAAGAAAATACGCTGATTTAACGTTGGGAACGTAATGGCCGGAAGAGAAATGTGCGGGTGTTAATGGGGTGCTTTAAAAAATTTGAAAAGATCGTTCAAACAAACGTTACACGGTGCCATTATAGTCGCTGTTACGGCGCGTAAAAACACCTTTATATCATTTGCGCGGTGCGATAAAAAAGCAACAGTTGTTCTTATAAAACGCAATATTCGTAAGCGCAAGCATTTAAACGAAATTTATATGAACTCGTTTTCGTTTTTAAACACGCAAATTTGAGCAAAAGATGATTCTCTATGAAATGTGTGCTTTTTAAAATCACTTGAGTGGTTTTACCAACACTTAGGGAAAGTGTAGTTGAAACTCTGAGTTATATGTAATCAATTTAAACTTCAGAATGCTTCATTATTGAAATTATTTTATTATCTTCACTTCTGAAATAATTCTTCTTCAAATATAATTATACTCTACTCGCCTCTTAACGATATGTCAGCGAGTTTTACTTCAATAATTATTTGTGGAAATTAAAGACCTTCGGAATATAGATTTCAGCTCTTCATTCTTTGAACATGAAAACGTCTGGCTTTTGTACAATATCGTCAGGTTTTTAAAATTCAAGCCTTGCTTTGGGCACGGGTCGCTGGCACGAAATTTATTTTAGGTCGTCCGAAGTATAATAGCGTTATTAACGGTCAACGCAAAATGAAAAAAAATCGACTATTTTTCGCATCTTGTTGCTGGTTTCATCTTCCTTGCCACAACAGAGTTAGAACTTGACGCGAAACTTTTCAAAATTATGTTACGTTAGCTATCTTTATTTCTTATTTTCGTCGCTGAATATCTTATTCTTTGCGGATGACGCTTTTACTCGATTAATTTTTAACAAAGAATATTTTTCCCTCGTTCAGAAACTTTGGTTATGTCTGCGATGATAAATTTCTAAATCAGAACGTAAAACGAGTTGGTCGTTGCACGTTATTAAATATTACGGCAATTTGTTCTAAGCCTTTAGGCAGTTATTGTTCAACCGAAAGGGATGAATTTTTTTCTCTTTCATACGTGATGAATGACTCTGTATATAATCTCTTCTCCTTAATTGGGGCTATGTGTTTGCGTTATATATTTATAAACGAAAGTCCAAAATGTAATAGTATAACCCTATCATTTCCTCGCTTTAAAAGAAGATAGCGAAATATTTATGTCTAAAGAAGATAACTCTACCTACGGCGATTCCACCAGTAAGGTTTTAAACCAAAAATAGCTCGCGTTGATCCTCTGTTCTCCCGGTCAGGGTATAATAACCTATTGATTTCCGTTCCAGAAGCCTTCATACGCTGTACTTCGAAATAAAAGTATCTTCGCAAGATAAATAAAAAGTTGAACAAAAATTCTCCTACAGCGATTTGTTTGTGATGAACTTTATTGCCAGCTTAAAATCATCGTATTTGTTCTGTCAGGTTTTCCAAAGTTTTCTTCAATTTTTTCAAACTTGGTTCTCAATTTAAAAAAAAAGTAAAGGTTAGTTTTGAAACATAAATCTCGCATTTCTCCGACCGTAAACTTCTCAACGATTTGGTAAGTGTTAGATTGAAAATTTTCCATCTGCTTTTCCTTCAAAATTCTAGTAATTTTTCTGCCTTGTTTGAATGTTTAATAGATTTACCGCTTACTCGGTTGAAGAAAGTAATTGATTTCAGCTTAATCCTACCCATTAATGTTCCTAGCTAGCTGCTGCCAACCTATGTATTTTTGCCTATCTTTAAATTTACGTTCATCCCGCGTATCTTATTAAATTATGCTTAGTCGTTCCTACACGATATTTCGTTTGCATGAAACTATTCTTTAACAAGGTCTTATAAATGAATTAGTTTGCTGCTTTGTATATTTTCTTATGTAGCGCCTGCAGAAATACGTATATCAGAATAAATAATGTGTCGCCAGTTTTAATACGAAACAATGAAAATATGAAATTCGTTTGTTTGAAAATTTAAATGTAAATTAAATTTTTACCGTTACCTCGTAACCCTACGTATAACAAATGTGACACGTGCAGAACAGAATACCTCCAGAAATCATCTCGTTTTGTTAAAAAAATCAGTCTTATTGTATTTGTTCGTTCTTGTTTCATTGTGGTTTTCATTTCATATTTTATTTTTTATTTAGGTGAAATTCATTGCTAATGCGTATAAGATTTACTCATTAGGCCTTTGATAACTTTTCACAAAGACTCAGTTGTCAGTTTTAAAAATGATTTCAAATAGTCTACGAATATGATTGATCATGTATATAAAGCAATTTGGTAAACGTGAGCCCATATAATTAATGCTAAGTATGTTATATACAAAATCATTTCACAGTGATTTTGTAGATGACAAGAAAGAGTTATTATCCTCAAAATGTGGTTGAGTAATTGAAAAGTTGAAAATTTTCAATTATAATCATGTAATAATAGAGTGAGCTAAATGAGGAGTTTACAAATGGATAAAAATTGTTCTTGTAGATTTTAGCGCATTTATAATTATATACTATCTTTTTTTTTTTTTTTTACTAATTTATAATCACCATTTTGCAGATAATAAATTTTTTTAAATGGCTATGCAGTTGTTGAATGAGTTTTAGAGCATTATGTTCTTGAGAGAAAAAAAAGTAGGTTCTTAAATTGCAGCATGTTCTGATGAGAGATCGGTTGAAAATTCGCTGCATATCATTAAACCATGAAATACAAATCAGTGAATCGAAAAGAATGTTGCAAAAGGAAAGGTATGAAATTTCGAAAAAATGCTTGAAAAGCTCCACCCCAAAACGATTGTAGACCATTGAAAACGAAAAAAAATTCCAGCAATGGTTCCAATATTTTTTCCTCAACTTTCGCTTTGCCACAACTCACTCTCCTTCTTCGGGCTTGGGATTAATTACAAACACATGTTGGAAATGCATCGTAGGCTCATATACAATAATTTCAGATGATAACGTTTATAGGCAAATAGGCCCAAAAATCTTCCTTATCTACACTTCTAATCCACATTTATTTTCAAATTTTAGGTGTTCATTGGTTTTGGAGTGAACATAGCAGATGTTCAAAATATGAAGAAGGCTTGAAGATAGGAATCAATGGTATGCTATGTATAATATTCTCTCAAAAAGGCGCAAATATATCAAAATAATTCTCCAACATCATAATCAATATTCCAAATCCTGACGATATTAAAAATTTCTTGAACCAATACTATTTAGTTAACTGGCAAAATTTGTAGAAGTCCAAAGCCGAAAATAAATTATTCGTTTATAAAAAATCTATTCTACTCTGGAAGAAATTATTTCTCCTGAATAGTACTGACGAAAGGGTGTTGCACCCCCTTCACGTAAAACAAACATGTAAATAATTGTTGAAAAATTTAAACGCAGTATACCTAACTTGAAATTTAACACGTAAGCAATTTTATCAGGTTTTGATATTTTTAACCTTACGCTGACAACCGTGCCAAAAATGGTACTATCATGTATTTTTATAAGAAATAAGCGAGGTCCGCTGGACCTGGCAATACGGTTTTTGCTATACTATTTACACGCTAAGAAGGACGTAACTTCACATTGCTTTGTTTACGTTTTGAGTGAAAATTCAAAATAGTATGCAAAGTTGAACCAACAATTTTTTCGTAACAAATATCTTACAAATACACCTCCTTGCTGCATAATGTTGATATTGTTGATATCCTTCAAAATTGAAGATGACGTCACGTCCTTCTTAGCGTGAAATAGTATGTAATGCTATTATTAGCCAAACTTGAACAGTTACGTAATTACGCGTATTTGCGATTTTTTACCATTCAAATTGATATTAATATCAAATATAAATAATTACACCGTGCGTCCAAGTAATTCGAGTACAATATCAGTGTGTTGATAACTACAATTTTTAATTTAGAAGTAATTTTTAAAATTACTTCAGTGAATTTTAAAGCTGATAAATTCATTTCAACTGCGTTATGATTTCTTTGCATTTGAAAAAAGCAATTTTAATAATTGGAAAAGAGATTTTTTCGATGATTGTACCCGAATCACTTGGATGCACGGTATTTATGACAACTATCGTAAGAAGTAAAACGAGGAAATTATACTTTACGAGAAAAGTTACCACAGTATTATTAAATGCATTTTTGAATGGAGCTGATTTATTGATACAAGTTTACCTGAAAACAGTATATATAGTAAATGAAAAAATTGTTTACAAAAACTTGATGACAATAGCAAAAAGATTTTCATATATAGTGATTTAGAATCTTACTCTAATAGGCCTAACCGCCTAAAGAGCTAGAAAATATTTGTTTAATAGATTTTGTTGCTGAATACTCTAAATCAAAAAATAAAGCTCCCAATATGCAAGACAATATTGATATAGATACTTAATATAGAAACATATAATGAAAAAATGGGGAATAATGATTTTGAACGATGAGTATAGTAATGATACTAATGAAAATGATTCCACTATGAATGAACAAACATGTAAAACAAAATTCGTTGAAAAAACACTAAAATTATTAGATTTCTTAGTATACATAATTATGCCCGAGAAGTATAAATGTTATTGAATTATGTCGTCTACCAAAATATGTTGAAGTACTTTTAAATTTTAAAAAATAAATAAAAAAGATATTACGTAAAAAGGAACGTGACGTAACGAAAAATAAACCAATAGGTAATCCGATATTTTGTTACTACAATTTGTTCATTAGGTGGCACCATCGTACATTTGATCTGTGGTTAGAAGGCTGAAAAAAAAGTGATTGCTATAGGGTTTTTTATAGCTAAAGCAAAAACCCTAAAAACAACCGGGTGCCAAAAACGGAACCTTAATGTATTTTTAGATATTTAGATATTACCCACAATCGGATTTTTCTTCAAGTGGAATCAAATAGATTGTAAGTTGTCGGCTACCATGATATATTTTATTCTCGACAAAATATATGTGTGTAAGTAGTCAAGTACATCGCAGGTTTTAAATCTTCTAAATATATAAAAATGCATGTTGGTGCCATTTTTGGCACCCGGTTGTTTTTCCTAGTAGAAATGTACAGAGGTGCCGTGTTTGGCACCCGGTTGTTTTTTACTGGTTGTCAGTCCCTCAGCCCAGGGTTAATTTGCTAATTATAACATTAATACCGCTTCGAAATGTTGAAAAATCGTTTCGTCTTCACCAGCTCCTTACTCTGAAAAACAACCTGAACCGATTCAAACCAAATTGAAATGGTTATTTCATCGTTACAAAGACTGTAAAAAATTTGACAAAATTTTAACTACATCCAACAAAGATTAAGAAAGATTACCAAATACAAACATCATCTTAGATTTGCTGCTGAAATTCCAATCTTAGTTGCCACTAGTGAGAGAAGCTTTAACAGCCTGAAACTTATTAAAAATTTCCTTCAAATCGAGTCGGAGACGAAACATTAGATTCTTGTATGATGATATTTTTTGAAAAAGACCTACTCGGCCAAGTTAATTCCAAAAATGCACTGAATTAATGAAAGATCTTCGAACATCGACAAATAAAAATTTTAATTCATTATGTTGGACTTTTTTTTTTTAGAAGATACCTTCACCAAAATGAATGATTAAACGACTTGTTTTTCTTTGTTAATTCATCGCACACAGTAAAGTACAAAAAGGTTATGTAGGTTGTTACCATTTTCATAATTTATTTTAGTGGCAATTTTAAAATTTATAATTGACAAATTCTGGTCGACATGCCTGGAAAATTACTTTGCGACGTTCCTATCCTCTTAATAGATTAATTTCAGCTACGCAACCTAATATAGACTCCTCACTCCCTCCAAACCATTCATACTGAGCGTAAAAGTCTCAGTGATTGTACAATGTACACGCCTAGTGTAATAAAATAATAATTTAAAAAAAATTCTCCAAAATCCGTGATTATGAGAGTGGTGTGGCTCTGTGGTGTGTGGAGTTTCTTTAAAATGTAGGTTTTTCAAGGGGTTCCTCATTTGGAATTTACAAAGCATTCATTTTATTTTTGACGCATTTGGTAGGAAGTGAGATGTTTTGGTGAGTATTGTGTTGAGGTTTGTCTGTTGAGATTCAAGGTTCAAATACACATATCATATTTTATTGAATAATTTTTTGATTTCTTTTTTTGTGGTTGCATTTTTTAAATTTGATGTGAACTAGCTATTTTTCCGAAAATGTCATCAAACTTTTTCACTTAAACAGAATGCTAGACGTATAGGCATACAAACTATGTACTGGAATGTATAGCACAAAGAAGACAAAAAAGAATTACAATAATGCAGTTCAAACTAAATGAAAATGGAGTATGTAAAAAATATGTTCAAATAAAAATAACAATCATTGAAAAGTGTTTCACAATTTACCGATCGAAAATTGAAATGAATGCGTAAAAGTGGCAGGATATAAGTGAAGGTTTATGCAGTAACACGAAACGATTCCAGCATAAATTCTATTAAAACTCTGATTAACTTGCCACTTTAATAAAATGAGGTAGTTTCGTTAAAACGCCATTCGCCAAAAAAGCTATGACATCGTTTAATAGAAGCTTCCTTTCGCAAATTTCCTCAATAAATACGTAGATAAATTTACGCACCTTTACACTTCACAGTACACATCCCTTAAGGAACTTATGTAAACAATGAAACAGCATTTCCAGAAAAGCAACGTTTCGCGATATTTCAAAAGTAAATAGAATCATTTCTAATAATGAAGTATCTTGATTATTCGAGACGACTGGCACGACGATTAATTTGCACAGTGACTAAACGATGGGTTTCAACATCTCTTTTGCAGTAATTTATACTTGTTAATTAAATGTATCAATTATGTCCACGAGTGCTATGCTCGTGTAATAGGAGTAGAGGATATTTCTGAACTTCTTGTTAGTTTAATATTAACATTAAAATAAATGACATTGTGAAATGATGCGGATCAATCCAATCAATTCATCCGAAAAAGGTGGTTTTTGACATCATGAATCGTTATTATCAATGATTACAGTCTACCTGCTTCGACAAGGGGCAGGTGAGTTCTTCATATTTTCACGTTTTAGGGCCTTTTTAATGAAAATTGTTGAAATATTAGTGCGAAACTCTTCGTGGAAATACTTCTCAAAATATGGTGGAGGTAAAGGAAAGGTCAAATATTTTTGACTGTGGCCTCGTATGGTCAAGCGAGCCCAAGTGACCCAAGTATTTTGTTTTCAGCTTCGTAACTGTAAATGAAAGGGAGTTGAGCAAGAACTGTTTCTTAAGGGGAAAAGCATAAAACTTTTCTCAACCACTTATTATACCTGATACTTCGTATATTATAAATTGTTAAATAAGTATTCAACATACTGATTCTGATTATAAACTTAATTCTTGTTTCTTCTCATTTAAATATCACGTTTTTTTTTTCAAAATTTTAAAGCACCACAGGCACTCAATAGCTTATAAACGTATTTCAAGAATACTGCGGTTAAAAATAGTTTTTATTGCTTGTTCAAATTTTAAAAAAAAGATTTAAATATTTTTTTCAAATGGTGGGAGTATAATTTTCATACCAAAAGTTCAAATCAAAATTTTTGAAAGTTATCAGGGTGTTCCGTTTCGGGTGCACCACCCGCAAATGGCAGGTAGGTCAACTCAAGTTACATACATGTATCATAGTTTGCCTGCCTAAAAATCAGAAGGGGCCGAGATATGCCAGCTTGAAAAAAATTATTTACAGTGATCATGAAATAAAAAAATTTATATCTCATGAACTATAATCGATAAAACTTTGCGGTTTGTTTTGGCATGTTAGGTATACAATGGAGTTTCTCTAGTGTAAAAATGGTATTTTTAAAGAATGGTCTTGATAGCACAATTTCAAAAGTTATTTACAAATAATTAAAAAATTCGCCCTTTTTTCGTATGTTTTTCGGTACTAATTTCCTCATACCTCCTGATCTAGCTCCCCTATCTCACCATTTTTATGCCAGAGAAACTTCATTGTATACCTCACATGCCAAAGCAAGCCATAAAGTTTTATCGTTTATGGTTCGTGAGATATAAATTTTTTGATTTCAAGATCACTGTGAGCAATTTTTTTTTCAAACTGGCATATCTGGGCCCCTTCCGATTTTAGGCAGGCAAACTATGGTGCTTGTATGTAACTTGAATTGATCTATCTGCCATTTGCGAGTGGTGCGCCCGAAACGGAACAACCTGTATGTTCGTAAGAATGTTCTTTAGATCGGTAAGTCATTAAACTGCAAACCCAGTTCATCTCTAGTTCAGTTTGTTCGCTTTCTACAAGAGCTGAACCGAAAGTTGGTTATGTTTTACAAAAAATTAGAAAATGTTCGAAATTAATGGTGTCCATTCCTTTTTACTGGGTATTCGAGGAGAGGGAACTGATAGTTGTATTCTTACCTTTGAGCAAAACTAACTCGTAAAAAATGAGTGAAATCGAAGATCATGAGGTCAA
>VFXL01000321.1:0-47328 GCA_009761765.1 Phenacoccus solenopsis | reverse complement strand
TATTTGCCGACAAAGTTGGCGTTTTGATCTTTGAGAAAATTTTTCCGAATTCTGTACAATAAATAAACTGCATACTGTTATACCTTTGTGCTTTATTTATTCGCTACAAAGCTGCTGAATTACAGCAATACATACTCTTTCTCGTTGTCAGTCAACACTAATTCGAAATTCTTTGCTTTTCTTCCGTTCCGTAAAAAGGTGTAGGGGACTCGCTTCTTTATGCTTTCAAATTGGTAAAATATTCTAATTTCTGAACAGCGAGCACAACATAATGTATGAAGGTGAATTTGAGATATAGTATAGTTTTTATCCTAAATAATCACGTGAGCTCACATTTGAACCGGGAGGTTCGCCCACGCCGAGTTCCCCCACAGCGGCAACACTGCGAGCGTTCGATAAGTGTCGCACTCGGAACCTAACGAGTTGAGTACACAGACAGTATACGTATACGTTAGTTAGTATCTCGTTACCCGTGGAGTAGTATACGTATTCGATTGACTGTAGAAAGTTACCATCTGTCATAGTTATAAGCTGTATTAAGTCGAATCTCGCGTCATATTCTATACTCGCTTGTTACATCTCGATCGGGTGGCTCACCGAGAGCCAAGAAAATAGTAACTGTGATTATATCGTTGTGTATTTGTTTTCATTAATACATCATATCCGACAAGTGTTGTCTAATTGTCGTCGTTTATACCGAGATCTTCTTTCCTGTGAACCTGGTCTGAGCAGGGTGGGCTCAGACAGTGAGAGCTACGCGTAAGTGACCACGATCTATCTAAACGCGTCGCCACGATCTATCTAAACGCGTCGCAGCCGTATCCAGGCACCTCATCATTCACTCCTTAATCCCATCCCTCAAAGGAGTAAAACCACAAACCACCCAATTCATTGGCGACCCTGCGCTACAGGAAAGTAGTTTTCAAGAATCAACAAGTTTCGGCGACACAATCATCTCTAACTTGTTCGGAGTGGAAGAAACAAACGGTATTGGAATCACATCAAGACAATAGAAATTGATACGATTCAATCGAACTAGGAACAGTGTAGAACAAAGGAATAACACTGAACATACTTCGACAGGATCGAGAGGTAATTGTTTGATATCACAGTTCGACATCGATCGGAAAAACCGACGGGGATTCCAGTAGATCAACTTAAAAGCATAAACCACATAGAAAAGTAATTAACTAGTCACATAAGACCATTCGACAAAAGCAGTTGGATGTCACTTCACAGGTACGTCGAAGCGTTCGAAAAGAAAATCGGTATGTACGATCTTAATCGAGTATATATGTAGTAATCGTTTTTACACGTGTAGATATTCCATCGTCACTGCTATATCCTACAGCGGTTCAACAATCATCAGCATATGTCTTTGCTCCACACGCACACCACACGCAATTCGAGGTAAAGCTTCCAACTATAGTAAGTTTACACGAAATACCTTAGACGTTCCAATACTACTGTAGCTCTACCTGAAATGATGGCTGAAAACGCTATGTGTCCGGTCTGTTTGGAAGACCTATTCGTAGGCCAGACAATGGTAGAAAGATGTGGGCATGTATTTCATGCTCGTTGCTTAAATCCGTGGATAAACACCGAAGGAAATCGTGAGCGATATCGAACCAAATCTGCTAATCACGCTGCGCACCGGCAACGAAATGCTGTCAGACCCACTAACTCGACACGAAACGGTTCGGCAAAAGCTACGTCAAGCCTCAGCGATGATACAGGTGGCCATGGACCAGTTTGAACAAATACCGAATCATGCAACCTCAATCTCGAATAAAGATCGCGAGATACAGGAACTGCGCAGGCAGGTGGCGGAGCAAGCGACCAGGATAAATGACCTTAGCACTGACATATGGGAGAACAACAGACTTGTTGGGGAGCTACGTGAACAGTTGGCACAACGTCCACCACCACTACCCTTCCCCACATTCATGGCGGAGCGACATGGCGTATGTATGTACAAATGGAACAACGAAGTGATCTACACCACAGCGAATCACCAACTAATCGGTGATTCGTACGCGTATTTACTCGCAAGGCACGTGACACACGAATACGTGTCGAGGAATCCGGGAACTCCAATCCAAACGTGGATCGATAGGGCTCCAACGATATACTCTGAAATGCCTCCGCGTGCGTTTATCGGGAAACTACAGAGCGTGCTGAAAGTGAAAGCAAAAATATTAGCATTCCACGAGTACGGCATTAAGCAGGAAGCGAACTTCGAGAGGATGCTCACGAACGCAACGAGGATAGTGCAACGACTGATAGATCTAGGAGCCGAGGAAGTCATCTTTCTACCAGGCGTGGAAAACCCTAACGAAACTGAGAATATCACAGAGAAACGATTTCGAATAAACGCAATTTACCAGCGGTTGTTGCCATCCCACCTCGGCGATCAACTACGCGTGTCGATTTTACCGGACTTTAAAAAACAGCTTCAAAAGAGTCTGATAAGCAGACGTTACTGGGATCATGTCTAGACGACGGTGACAAAATACTTTATCACACCACATATGGCGCCAACGGTGGCTGAACTTATCACAAAAGCACTATTACCTCCGCAAGCACCGCCTCCCCTTCTCCACCTCGAGATAACGATGAAGACTCAGAATCGAACTCAGGCGGAAATAATGGAGATTGGTCATAGAATCGTAGCTCTCAACCTAGTCTTCCGTAGTGGCCGTATTATCATTAAATGTAAGATGCACATGTATTTTTTTTTGTTGTTCTCATTTTTTTTGTATGTTCATTCTAATTCTTACCTGTTTGCTGTTGCTGTGTGAATTTTTTTTTCTTCCTATTTTTCTTCTTCATTCCTTGTCGAAATACGCCGCTCTACGTGTAGTATATTTTGTGATTTTTTTTTAGGATGTAGTTATTGCGATTTTGTATCAAGTTTTTTTTTTTGTGCCTTATCATCTTATCCATCATGTTATTGCAAACTTCATTTTTTTTTGTATTATGTACATACTCACCATATAGCTACAGCACGTAAATGCATTTAAAAACGTAGAGACAATTGTATAGCCTTGTTCATTTTTTTTTATATATACATGTACAGTTTTATGCTAAAATCTTTTTTGTTAGGGCATGATAATGTTGTTTTTTCACACCTTTGCTTATTTTGCAGTTAGTCCATCTACTGCATGTCGGTACGATGTAACGTATGAGCCACTGTTGGGAGCTCAGCGTTCGGCGTCCTTCCGGGGTGACCCTGCTCTCCGAGAACACCTTGGGGGCAGGGGGAGTGGGCTATGCGCCGACTCACCCTCGTGTGCCACATCAGGTGACTTGGCACACGAGGGGCATTGAACCAGGAGGTTCGCCCACGCCGAGTTCCCCCACAGCGGCAACACTGCGAGCGTACGATAAGTGTCGCACTCGGAACCTACCGAGTTGCGTACACAGACAGTATACGTATACGTTAGTTAGTATCTCGTTACCCGTGGAGTAGTATACGTATTCGATTGACTGTAGAAAGTTACCATCTGTCATAGTTATAAGCTGTATTAAGTCGAATCTCGCGTCATATTCTATATTCGCTTGTTAATGTTACGTGTGTGATCGAGCCTTTTCGAAGCGCAAAATGCTGCTTCGAATCGGTGCGCGTTAAGATGCTTCGAGTGAGAGGAAATGTCAAGGTGAAAGTGAAAAATTGAAAAGTTTTTATTCAACTGATTTTTTTACAATAACGACAATATTGATAAAAATATTTTTAACTCCCTTCTAAATCTACTATTAGGAAGTTTAAATTTAGTTATATTGATGTTCGTGACTCATTTTTTTACATGAAATAAAAAAATTAAACATGTTGAGCTATTTGCTCCTTTCCAGCCCCCCTAAAAATTTGAGTGATATCATTTTGAGGTGTATCGAAACAACAAAAAAATACCTTATTCGCATTTTCAAGAAGAGTCTCTCATCAAATTTTGAGCTATTTTCATCCATACCCATCGGTGCTATGAGTTGGGGAAAAATATACGTATATTGCATATTTATGTACATTAGGATGGAGTAAAAAAAAAAAACATGTCTTGAATTCGACGAAATTCGGAGAGGTGTTTTACTTCAAGTGGAAGACCTCCCGAAAAATTTTTGAGCTCCCTAGATGAATGGATAGGGGAGCAGGAGATCCCCAAAGTGTCTCTCCTTTTGAAAAAAAAACGCCGTTTTTTGTATTTTTTAGCCAGTCAAAATGGTGTGTGAAACCCTTTTAAGCCCATAAAAATTGCAATTTGAGTTTCTGCATCTTCCTACACAACCACCATCCCTCTTAAAACAAAATTCAGGTTGCTGCAAGGGGATCGAAAAGTTGCAGATCGCGTTCAATATTATGAAATTTTCTCCAACTCTGCATCAATTATTTTTTAGTCCGGTAATTTGACCATTTTTTTTCAACATTTAGAAGTGTATTAGAAAAAATATTTCTGAAAAATTTTCTGTATCAGTGCAGCCAGTAGTAGATCGCAATATTCTGATATTGTGAAATTTTCACTGACCTTGAATGAATTATTTTTTAGCCTGGAAACTTCACGAAGATATCTTTTCTTAAGCTCTAAAAATTCATTCTGAAGGAATTTTTGAAAACTGTTCGATACCAGTGCAGGTAGTTGCTGGTCGCAAAATTCTAATGCGTCCTGTGAATATTTCAACAATTTTGAATTATTTTTTGCTTGTTAATTCAGCTAATTTTTTCGATTCCCAGGTGTAAATTTTGAATATGAAATTAAAATTTATGCAAAAATTCAACAAACCACTAGTGGATATGCAATTCGCAAAAAAAAAGACTTGTAATGCAGTAAAATAATCAGAGACCTGAAAGGGCCTCGGATTGTCAATATGGATGTCTGACTCATAATACCATATCGAACATCAGGACTGTCTTTACTCCAGTATACCTCATCAAAAAGTTGGACATTTGCCAGATGATTACAAATGGTCTGAAGTGCCAAGATTTGAAAATCTCACATTCTCCCGACACCTCCTTCCAAATCAGTTAAGCTGTAATAACTATTGTTTTTACTGAAAACTCGCCTAAAAAAAATAATTGAGAAATTAAAAAAATTCAACTTCGTCGGCAACAATAAGAACATCTAGCCTTCGTTTAGAACAAGGGAAGAGTTTATTTAACATTCCAAGATCCACAAAGTAAAGAAGCGAAATTCAATGTTTACCATTTTATACCAGCTCATTCATATACTAATGAATTTTTGTTCTTGAAGAAGAAAATATAAACGAAAGTTATCCGGCATACACCTGCCTACGCTTTAAACTTCTCTTCGAAAATATTAAATTTGCTGTCAGCCAACAAATGTCACTTCTCAACCCTTCGCCTGAAACGTCAAAAACAGCGCTCAAAAAAACATTACGGACTTACACATCGGTAAAATGTTAAATAAAAACAGCATTTAAGTTATTTCGCAGCTTTCTTGTGACGTATATTCGATCTAGAATAAATATACATTTATAGCGTTAATTAAAAGGAAACTTGAATTCGCCCAAAGGGTGATATTTTTCCTCTTTTTCAGTTCCTGTAGACGCGTGATAAGGATACTCAGGGTACACGTGAGCTTTATATTACACGAGATATCGAATGAGTACATGTGCTATGAATCAATTAATATTTCAAAGGATTCTTCGCCTTGTATCGTCTACTCGACGATAATGTATAAAAGCAGATATTTCCATAAAATCCACATAGTGTAGTTCCTTCCAAAGCCCAATTATAATGTTCTATCGACTGAGGCAAATGTTTCAAATTGTTACAATCACGTTTAAATTTTATGGACCGTCTCTGAAGCTGATATCGCTTTAAGCAACCAACGACGACATTATACGGCGAATTTTTCATCTCGAGTACAACAATAGTGCGTTTCGCGATACCAGCATCAAAGTACCTCTAGTATACTCGTCATTAATACCAATTTATTAGCAACTGTACTCGGCAAACTTACATTTCCAAGTGTTGAAAGAATAAACGAGACGAAAACTTAGGACTGCTTCGCCACAAAAACCTAAACGGGCTATTTCGTCGATTACCGCACCTGCGTTATTATTTCCTCTAATTAGCCATTTTGTGAAGGCGTCGCGTAAATAAAATGTTTACAATATAACGGCGGCTTTTGTTTGCGTAAATCGTCGTCGTCGCGGCTCGTAGTCGTACGCGGTGTCACAAATGTCATCGTTCCGATTACCACCTTTTCACTTTTAACGAGCGTATGCTTCGCAAACGGCGCTCATTTTACCTCCCTTCGTCGCACTCCGCGAGTACTTACATTATCACGTAATCACTTTGGTGAAATAACGTTACCATTTGAAATAGGCATTTTGATGAATAAGTCGCGCGTGATCGACCACCACCCAGTACGACATAAGCGTTTCGTGGCTTTTTGATCAGCCTCGGGTAATCTTTCATCACCAAAAATTCACAATCGACTCCGTAAGGTATAATAATAACGTTGCTTCTCAATAACAGGATGCACATTGTGTACACATTACTTGAAGGGGAACAGAGAGGATAAAATATACATTCTCAAAACGAACATTTTCTCAACTCCCCTAATTAAATACCTGTCTCTCGTATTCGCAAATTCTTCCATCGCTATGTATCGCGTATCGATGAATTTCTATATCTGGAGGGATAACGGCACGAATATATCGTGTCACTAACACATAAATTTTTTCGAAAAAACACCCGAAATATGCTCGTAATTCGTTGACTATGTCAGGTGTTCGCTCTTCGACTCCCACACCGTAGCGATTGTGACAAAAGCTAAATAAATACTTCATAGAGGTGTATACCCAGTACCCACCTACACTCGAAAGGTTCGATACTTCATCGATAAACAAATTTCAAGTTTTTTACAGGTTTACTCGTTCTACGTTCAGAATCATTCGAGGGGAAAAACCAGATTGACTGTTGGATTTCAACTGACTCATCAACCAGCAGCTTCTGCCGCAACTCATCGCCAACGCGTTAAAGTGAGTGATAAGATCTTATCATCAAATATTACACGAAATTGAGTAAAACTGATATCCACAGGGGCATCGAAAGCCACGACTGTTGAGAATTAAAAATGTTTCACCTTTTCAAAAGGAAAATTCAAAAACTTTTAACCGGTCATTCGATCTTCAAACTGTTGAGGCCGAATGAAAAGTAAACATTTTGAGGAATAAAAAAAGTCTATTTCCTAATCATGACTTTCTCATTAAAATACGTATTTTTTCGTCTTAGATAATCTGCACCACTGCTGAAATTTTTTATACCATGCTCGAAGATGAAAACTTTATTTCGAATATGAATTTCGTGATGGTGCCTCGAAAACTTTGTATGAAAATTTCAAACGAGTATAAATGAGAAATCGATCAAAAAATTTTCAATAATATGTTACGTGTGTGATCGAGCCTTTTCGAAGCGCAAAATGCTGCTTCGAATCGGTGCGCGTTAAGATGCTTCGAGTGAGAGGAAATCTCAAGGTGAAAGTGAAAAATTCAAAAGTTTTTATTCAACTGATTTTTTTACAATAACGACAATATTGATAAAAATATTTTTAAAGTTAAAAATTAATCGTAGAAAAATGCTAATTAACAAGATAAATATCTAATTATTGACAGATTTGAATATAATCGAAGCGCTTTAAGCTGCCTCCATATCGACGAGCAAAAGCTGCGACGATTCTGAAATAAAAAGTTGAGAAAAGGTTTGTTGTTATTTGTAGCGCTCACGCAGCCACAATCTTAGTCTCAGTAGTCGATCAGACTACCGAGAGCGCAAAAATAAATGAACCAACAAGGTTCCAATGAGCTAAAAAAGGAAAAATGATATTTTGTGATTTGAAGCGCTCACGCAGCCTCAATGAAATGTCTCAGTAGTGGGAATGGCTACTGGGATCACAAAAATTAATGCTACTCGTATTTCGTATATTAACGAGAACAATTGAATGCCGGAACTGCAAAGGGTGCTAAGTGCCAAAAACGAAATTTTTCAGGAGGGGGAAAAACAAGTTTGCAACGCGTAATTCACCATCTTAGAAATGTAATTTTTCATCGGGAATGGTCTTATACATATTTTGGACACCTTTTACGAACCTACAAGTTTTTTTTTTGGAATTTAATGAAACAAATCAATTGCCGAGTGAAAGAAATTGTATTGAAAATTGATTAAACGAAGTTGCCCAACAATTTTTGGCTATCAATTATCTAATACAAACTTATTATGAAATTAACTAATATTCATGAAAATTAGAACTGCTTAAAAACGTTATAGAAAATAAGAGTATACCATTTCGGCTAACAAGAAAAAAAATTAATCATTACACTTCAGATTTAGTTTCTTAAAAATATTTTATTTTTTTTTTAAAGCAGCTTGTTCGGCAAGTAGATCCAGATAGAATTTTTTATTTTTCTCTGGTAAAAACTCGATCAAGTTTGTTAAATCTTTGAGTTTTTCGGCAGCAATGGTGGGAATTTCGGTAATTGAATTAATTTCTTTTAAACTATGGTACTGTGATTCCTCTCTATTTAATTCGTTATTACTCATTTTCAACACTTGATAGGCAATTATTTTTGAAATTTAAAGGAAAAACTCGAAAGAAAAATGTTTTCCACGAATTCGTTTGGTACTATGTAAACAGTAATAATATCAACTTCAGTTTATCAATTTTTTCGACTCTAAACTGACGCAACGTCAGACAGCACCGAAATGGCACTTAGCACCTTTTGAATTTTTTTAAATTATGGACTTACACCAAGCGACATCTTTGAGGCTAAATTCGAAACACTTGGAGTAGGTATAGGTAACATATGAAATATTGTGTGGATTGGCAAGTGGACATAGCACCTTTTGCGCGAAAAAAAAGCATTTTGATAAAAATGGCACTTAGCACCCTTTGCAGTTCCGGCATTCAATTAGTGACCACGAGATAAGTGATGAGTCGTATGTTGGCCCTATCTTATGTACTAGTACGCGTCACACACTTTCAGGAGCGTACCTAGGACATTCTTCAGGGGGGGGACCAAAAATTGCCAACTAATACCATGAAATTTTACCAACTGTTGACTTTTTTTTTTTAGTCTTCGAAAAATTTAAAAATAGCTGTAATAATACTGCGCAAGTGGTCAAGTTTACCAACTATACGCTAAAACTCCAAATTTACCAACTTTCCAAAAGCCAAGGGGGCTACGTCCCTAGTTGTGCGCTATACATAATATATAAGTTGGCATCAGTTCGAATTTATTCGAGTTCTTATTTTCCCAGAAGAAATTCAAGTTCCCAATTTCAGCGTTGAAAAATTATAAATTTCCCAACTTTGCAAAACACCTGGTGGGAAGCTCCCCCCATCCCCCCCCCTTAGTTACGCCCCTGCACACTTTATCAGTGAGAAGCGCGAATGCACGACTCCGCTTGATCAATGCAACGTTAACGTACGAGTTTAATTATTTGGTGCGTTGCACCTGTTACAAATAGTACTTCTCTTAGTGGAACGATTCAAAAAAATAATTCAAAATTTAGACCTTAAATTTAAAACAAAAAAAAAAATAATTTTTGCCTACACCTTTGCCTACATCCCTAGAAATCCCAGGGGGGACCTGAACCCTACATAAGGTCCTCTTTTGGCTCGAGAGCCCGATTAGAAAAGTCGCGGGTAGGCCACATATTCTAACCCAATACGAACCTTACATATAAAGTAAGTACATTTGGTGAGGAGATTTAGACTAAGCTGTATTTTGTTCCAACTCTCCCCTAAATTTATTAAGAAAGCTGAAACCCTTTCCCTTAAAAAATTAAATGGAAAAAATTTAGCAATGGTATTTGCTCTTTCTCAGACCCCTTATCAAAATATGCATGATTCGTCATCTTGACATGATTTAAAATTCCATTCACTCCCCTCAAAAAAGATATCTTCGGATTTTGTATTATAATAAATATAATTATTTTAATCATTAGCATGAGACTGATTTTCTTTGTTTGGTGTAAAAGCCGCCTCAAATGTAAGACGTTGCTCAGTGTAAAAGCTGCCTTAACTCTAAGAGAGGGTTTCCGGTCAATTTCCCAAAATCAATTTTAGAAAGGTGAATTTCCCGAAAAGAAAAAAAAAAAACGGAAACTTGTTCCCGAATGAATAAAATCCTGAAAACTTGATATTTTATTTTGTAACTTACAATGTAATGTAGTGTGCTAGGGATCGCAAGAAACAAATCTCGCTGTGATTGTCCTTGCGCTCCTCAATATTCCGCGGTTATTGTCCATGCTTTGATTCGATTGGTGCTTTGATGATAACTGAATCCACACCAACCGGAGGATCATTTAGTTCTCATGTTTAGCAGAGACTTGCGAAGATTTCAAGTCGTTATTGTGTTTGAAGTGTGAATGGTGTGTTCTTTCTTCTTTTTGCTGTTGTTATTTTTTATTTTTACATTAAATATTAATTATTTAATCTCTTCGCGTACTTTTTCACTAAAATTTGGGCGACTTTTATAAACACTCGTTTATGCTTCAAAAAGTTGGACATTCTGTATGATTACGAATAGTCTTGAACAGTAAGATTTGAAGATTCATTTTCCCGTTGAGCTCACTTCTCTAAACAGGTAGGCTGTAATAGCAATCGATTTTAATTGAAATTCCAACCATAAATATCTCTTCCAAATACTGTTCGTCATCGTTTATTATTTGTCTCTACAACTGGATGAAATACCAGAGAGTTACTTTGATTGAGAAAAAATATATTAATTAATATTGTTAACAAGAGAGCGTACAAAGCGATAATGATAACTTTATTTGATCTATACATTTACGATATGAAACCTGTATGAAGTATATCTATCTAACATGCCACCTTGCGAGAAAACTCGCACTATAAAATTAACACAGATTTGAGAAAAAAAAATACAATTAAAAACGATTTTCCTTTAAACACGAACACTGAAACATCGTAAAAAAAAAGGTACATATAAAATGATGGTATAAAATATCAAAAACATCAACAGGTAACTATGTGTTTAAAAACATTCGAAAAAATTTGAAAAACAATATTCAATAATAAACGCAGTACACAAGAAATATGCGACCAAACAAATACATTACATAAACACGATACAAAAAAAAAAGGAATATAACACAAAAATTTATTATTATTATATTTTCACTAAAAAGGCCAGAACAAATGGCAAACTGAGAGAGACTCGAACAACTTAACCGATCCTGCAACGCTCAGGCTGAAGACAACCCCAATTTTGACCTTAAATTTACGAATTGAGCCTTACCAAGAGGTTTCGTCAGAGTGTCAGCCAGATTAGCCCCTGATGCCACCTTAACTACACAAATCTCACCCTTTGAAATGTAATCGGTAACATATCTATACGCAATATCGATAAACTTACTCTTACCCGTGAACCTACCAGTTTCAGCTAGAACTTTAGCTCCAGAATTATCCTCATGGACTTCTACGGGTTTTATTATACTTACACCCAATTCCTTACGCAGCGTTACCATCCACAATACTTCTTGAGTCGCATCAGCCAAAGCGTAATACTCAGCATGTGTGGAGGACCTAGTTACTGCACCCTGTTTTACGCTCTTCCAGAGCACCGGATTTCCAAACACACGAATGAAGAAACCAGTTGTTGACTTCCTATCATTTTCATCACCTGCAAAATCAGAATCTACAAAACAATCGACGGCTTTTTCACCGCTATTAAACACAAGACATAAACTACGAGATTGAAACAAATATGAAAGTACACGTAACGCATATTGAAAATATTCCCTATTATAACTATTTTGAAACCTACTAAGATAATTCGTGACAAATGATATGTCAGGTCTAGTACCTGCCGCAACATATAACAAGGCTCCAATCAGGCTTCTATAAGGTAAATCCGTATCAACATAATCCAATTTCTCTAATTTGAGACCAGCCTCCATTGGCGTATCATACTTCACTTGGGAATCTGCTACATGGTACTTTTCAGCTAACTGTTCGATGTATTTCGCCTGACTTAAGCTCATGACGCCTGCTACTTGGTCATAAACCACATCGATGCCTAAATAACGAGAAATACTTCCCATAACTTTCATTGAAAACCTGCTACATAGTTCTCGAACAATTTCTTCAATTTTCCATTCATCACTGCCGCAAATTAGTAGATCATCCACGTATACGACGATGTAAACATTTTCGAAAACGTAGACACATTTTTCCGACTCAGTACACCGGAAACCTAAGGAGTAAAGATGATCATGTAAACATTCGTACCAGCACCTGGGACTTTCGCGCAAACCATACAGAGCCTTTCGAAGCCGTAGCACTTTTCCTCCACGTTGCGGTTTATACCCTCTTGGAAAGTTCACGTAAACTTCGGACTTGATTTTACCATTAAGGAATGCTGCGTTGACATCCAACTGTTTCACCAACCATTTCTCTTTTACTGCTATCGATAAACACGTTTTTACAGCTGCCATACTGACCACTGGAGAATACAGCTCGTCAAAATCGCTGTCCTTTTGCTGGAAACCTCGAACCACAACACGAGCCTTTAAAACGCCATCTGCCTTCTCCGTATACACCCACTTCAAATCCAATGCTTCTATACCATCCGGCAACTTCGTTTCATACCATGTATGATTCTTCTCTATATTTGCTAGCTCCTTATCCATCGCAGCTTCCCATTGAGCAGACCTATTATCGCTCAACGCTTCTTCATAGGTTTGAGGTGTACCTATTTGAGTGCAGTAAACAATTGGACTACCATACCTATTCGGCGGCTTAGATTCACGGTCAGATCGACGTAGAATAGGACGATCAATATCTTCAGCGCATGATTTTTCAGCATTTCCTGGGTTTCCTTCTTCGCCATCTTCGTCTTCACTATCTATGTAAACAATACGACTTTTGGCTGGATCGATGACTTTCACGTTTCTCGTAACTACGATTTCACCACCACATAAGACGCGATACCCTGTGCTCTCGTAGCCTACAATTACCCCTTGCTGTCCTTTCTTCGACCATTTATCTAAGCGTTTTTCATCTGGAACTCGCACAAAACATTTCGATCCATAGAGTACTAAATTTGATACATTTGGTTTTCTTCCATAAATAATCTCGTACGGCGTTGCTTTTTCGATTGAATTTGCCAGACATCGATTTCCCAAGTAGACTGCTGCCTTCACTGCCTCTGGCCAATATCTCTTTTCAATGCCAGCTTCATCAAAGAGACAATTTGCACGATTGACGATGATTTGGTTGTACCTCTCGGCGACGCCGTTGAGTTGCTGCGTATATGGAGGGACATTTTGGATTACGATACCTTGCTGCTTCGAAAAAACATAAAAACTTTTATTCAAATACTCGGTGCCGTTATCGCACCGTAAATACTTAAGCTTTTTACTGGTTAAATTTGTCATCTTACCATGAAAATCAACAAAACATTCATATACCTCTGATTTTGATTTAATACAATAAACGACTACAAACTTACTAAAATCGTCGATAAAGGTGACGAAAAAACGTTGACCCATATAACCAGTAGTACGATGGGGTCCATTTACATCGGTGTGTACAATTTCTAGTATTTCGTTTGCTCTCCGACGACCACTTCCAAAAGATAGATTCCGCAACTTATTACGATTACATATATCACACTCCGCATATTCACCTGAAATACAATCTATACCCTCCAACATACCACCGTTTATTAATTCCTTAAGACTATAGAAATTAATATGACCTAAAACACGATGCCAATACTTCCTATCATTCGTTTTCGAAACAGCATTTACTTCACTACACAATGACGAACCTCCTTCAATAAGTGTACTTTCAAATTCGTATAATTTTCCCTTCCTAACTCCTTCGCCTATCGCCACGCCATCACGATTAATTATCCGAGCTCTACCATTGCCAAAAACTACACGATAACCAGACACATCGAGCGTGCTAACTGATAAAATATTCTTTTTCAACGGTTCGACCAAATAAACATTTTTAATTTTACATTGTGTAATAATACCATTAAACTTAAAACTAACTATAATATTACCAATATATTCGGATCTATGCGCAAACTCATCGCCCATTTTAACATCAATCGGTTTCTTTAATTTGATATAATTGTGGAAAAATCTCTTATCACATACAGAATGATCCGTTGCACCGCTATCAATTAACCATTTGATTGAACTTTGGTTTTCATTGACACATGAGTTCACTTCGGACTGCTGCTCCGTCGAAATTTCCACCAAAAACGTCTCATGATTTGTCCCATTATCACCACGACTCCGACCATAACCACGACGACCGCGATTACTTCGTTGATTTCCACGAGAATGACTATTATAACTTCTGCCGCGATTTCTAGTCCATTTATTTCGACATTGTTTCTTCATATGCCCTTTTTGACCGCAACCAAAACATTGAACTTCACGTCGAGTATGAAATAGAGAACTTTCAGTTAACTGCTGGCTCGATTCTGCCAACGATTCAGGCTTAACTTTTGCATCGGAATTTTGTGCTGCTACATCACTCGACACTCTAACATTCGACAAATTTGACAAAAACTTTGATTTTACATACCGGATCTTAGAATCTCCAGCTGGTAACACATCAACCACATCGTTCAAATGCTCCAGTTCTTTTGGAAGCTTTAATAAAAAATAGGCCAACTCACTGTCTTCATCTACTGCTTTTCCAGCATTACGAATTTTATTCACGCTAGCTTCAAATAACGATATAAACTCTAAGCGAGTATGTTTTGATGGATCGAACTTTAAAGTTGCCAGCTCCTGTTCGGCTAAAACTTGAAGCGCACGACTTTCTCGATTATATACCTGAGCTAATTTTTCCCACATTTTCTTCGCTGTTCCTTGATCCATGACTAGATTTAATTGACCATCTGATAAACAATTTGCTATAATACTTCTCGCCTTCGCATCCAATTTCATCGTTGCATCTGTTGGATCAGTTGAAATACACGACAAGACTTCTTTGGTTTCAAGGTATAACTTTACACGGTAACTCCACGCCGAATAATTCGATCCGTCAAAAACCGGCACAATTTGCTCTTTCGACATGACTCAAAATTCACCAACAAGTGACCATTCACGAAAAAAAATCTCAAATTTCGAGAAAAAAAAACGACTATATTCTGTGTCAAGACATGCTTCGCAAAAATACAGTATATGACATGAAACACTCTGCTACCATGTTAACAAGAGAGCGTACAAAGCGATAATGATAACTTTATTTGATCTATA
Source organism: Phenacoccus solenopsis (assembly GCA_009761765.1). Lineage (NCBI taxonomy): Eukaryota > Metazoa > Arthropoda > Insecta > Hemiptera > Pseudococcidae > Phenacoccus > Phenacoccus solenopsis. The sequence goes on along the minus strand of VFXL01000321.1, from coordinate 32,060 downwards.
CATTTACGATATGAAACCTGTATGAAGTATATCTATCTAACAAATATTACTAAATAGACTATAAAGTATTCAGTCATAATTATACTGATACTACAGAATGTTACAAGATTAGCTGAGTCTAAGTTCAAGTCCACAGGGCTGCAAAACCGTTCCAATATTGGTTTCGTTTTCGTCCGAATTCTGGCATTGGTTTCATCGAGGTTCCGGTTTTTGAAAATAAAACTGTTTTGGTTTCGGTTTTTGAAAATAAAATGGTTTCCGTTTTGTTGAGATTCAGGTTTTTGAAAATAAAACTGTTTTGTTTTGTTAGTGGTTTTTGAAGATGAAACGGTTTCGTTTTCGTTGAGGTTCTGTTTTTTAAAAAGAAACGGGTTTGTTTTGCTCAGATTCTGGTTTTTGAAAATCAAACAGTTTTGGTTTCATTGAGGTTTCGGTTTTTGAAAACATAACGGTTTCCGTTTCGTTAAGATTCAGGTTTTTGAAAATAAAACTGTTTTGTTTTGTTAGTGGTTTTTGAAGATGAAATGGGTTCGTCTTCGTTGAGGTTCTGTTTTTGAAAACAAAACGGGTTTGTTTTGTTCAGGTTCTGGTTTTGAAAATCAAACAGTTTTGGTTTCGTTGAGGTTCCATTTTTGAAAATAAAAGTATTTCGATTCGTTCAAGTTCTGGTTTCTGAAAATAAAACGGTTTTGGGTTTGTTCTGGTTTCAGTTTTTGAAACTTACCGTTCTTTTTTTTTCGTTTAATGTTGTGGTTTCCGTAGCGGCTTTGCAGCCCTGTAAGTCCGAACAAAATTTCTTCATATTTTTTTATTATTTGGTAATTTAGCAAAGAAAGAAGAAATTATTAAAATTAATAATATTACAAAAAACCAATAAATAGATTTGTCCCTCTAGCCACTTTCAACACTTTACAACCACTTTGTAAATCCTTTTTAAACCTACGGATCCACACGATGATACGAAGCACAAATATGTCTTGAAGTATATTAAAATTATATCATACGAGCTCCCTCACACATACGCTGACAAGTCTTAAAATTACGCTACCAGCTCACATGCCTTTAATTAATTTCGCGATTGGATTGGAAAAACGAGGCGAACAAAACAAAGTAACATATTTCTCTGACTGGAAAAACTAGCGAAAAAAATCACCGCGCCTGTGCTTGTCGAGCGTAAAATTGAGATAAACGCGGTCGTTAAAGAAGCACATGGTAGAATAGAAATTACGGTATATGGTGAAAAATATGTTTAGTAGCGAGTTCCGAGGGAAAGGTCGAGGAGAGTAGTAATGCTCGGGTGGAAATGGAGTAAATAAGAAAGAGGACACGAAGGAATAACGATTGATTATCTTCGCTTTTATTCACTTACGAGCGCAGAGAAGAACTTGAAAATATTTATTTACCTTCCGTTGAAACCTCACGATGACAAGACTCTAAGTCGTTGCAACTTTCGAGCCTGCGAAAGTCCAAAAAATAATGATTTCGATGGTAAAAATACGGGGAGAAAAATAGAGAAAAAAATGAATGTTCAACACAGTTTTCTTATCAGCCTCGAGGCTCAAGAGTATCTTATATTAAGGATGGATGATTGCCTGATCCGAGTAGTAACCCTTTGTAATGAAACTCTCCCCTCTGCATCCCTTTCATCTTCATCGAATGGCCTAATTTAGTAATTTCATCGACTCTTAAACATTATACGACCACTATCTTCGCAGTTTTCACCCTTTTGCGAGTGAAATGCTAGCGTAAAATGTCTGTTTAAAGTTCGGCATTTATAAGAACTTTACGAGGTCTCCGAATACAATCGACGGGCCAACGAAACCCGTACGTAGGGTACTTACGAATAAACATCTAATCCGGAGACAACGGTTAGCCGAGCTTAGCGCGCCTTGTTTTACTATATGGGAACACGACGTCTCCGCAATACTCGCGCATTCTTCAACCTAAGCAATTTCGACGACGGTGACCCGAGAGCGGTAACGTAATTAAATTTCATCCCTTGTATCTACACACGTACTCGAGTCACGATGTTATTTTTCTCTTATTCTTGGTAACCTGAAGAAATTTTTTTCGATGTGGTCTCTTTTTAACGCGAAACAGGATTTCTTTGTGAGAGGAGAAATTTTATTAAAAGCATACCGTACGTCTCGGGAAAGCTCTCGGCAGAAAAAAAAATATTGCGCGAAAATCAGGACGAGTCGACAACGTAGATGTCGACGGTTGTCGCCGAGACCCTGGTATAAATTCAATTACGACCTTACGATAATTTTGTTTCGAAATTGAAATCTAATTTCAAACTGAGTTTATCATTAATTTTTGTTATAGGTGTAATATTTTCATTATTTTTCTCGCCATTGACGTAGCCTTGAAAAGCTCTCACACATAGACTAGCGTACGTTACTGAGTAATATGTATTTAGGGCGAAATATTTCACAACACTGTCCCAGCTTTGTCAGAATTAAATGGCTTTTAAAGTAATTTACACTACAGTGATTGCCTTGAAAACAGGGGAAAAAATTCTCGTCAATTAGGCTACAAAATAAGGAATTAAACATTCCAGCTTTTGAGCTGAAAACGCATACAATTCGTCGAGAGCCTCCACGGGTGTGTAACTGCAGTAAATTTGCCCTCTTGACATCGCTACCTATTAATAACGAAATAAATCCGATACATTCTCCCGCTCCTATGCGGTCAAATTCAAGAAGTAGGGGTATTTTTTGACAAATTAACTTCACGCCCATGCAGTATATTAAATCCGGCCGTAATTATAAATCCCTTAAGATAGGCCTCCGCGTCGAGGTGTTTCATTAATGCGCATCGTTCGAGAAATTTCAATAATTTAACGCTCCTTCTTACGGCCCTCGTATTAGAAAATGATTAAGTAGGTGTCGCTTCAATGATTTGACGTTATCTTTGTTCCATTTAAACGAAACCGATGCTCATTCGATACTCGTTAGGGTGGCTAAGAAGGGTGCCAATGTTTCACTTTCTGTACCTAGCGGGCTCGCTTCATCGCCTAAGGGAGACGATGGTTTTATTTATAGTCGTTCAATCGAGATAGCTGATTATACGTGAGGAACGAGACCAATTTTTTTCGCATATTGTTTAGATGACATGACCTCATTTTACACAAATGGACAAGATGACCGCACAAGCTACATGTCATTTGTTTACGAAATTCAAATCAAAGGTATACGTTGATGTTGCCTTTTTCTCATAATCAGAAGAAAAATGCGATTTTACTTTAATAATCCACGACTTACTCTTTTTAATGAAGAAGCGAAATTTTCCGAAATGGTAGAATTTCAAAATATAACTAAAAAAAGCTCAATATATTGGAAATGCGAAATGAATCAAATTGTAGGGTTAAAAAATGTCACCTCTTTGGATTAATGCTCAAATTTTATCCTTTACATGAAACATTGGGAAAAGTTGTAAAGATTTATTTATTTGGTATTATTAATATGGTGTTTTTTTTTTCTTTTTAGAAAAATAAAAAAATTTCATTTCTGAATGATTCAAATTTTCATACATTCATGAATCATATTTTGTTCTTCCCCACCAAAAGTTAGTAGCAATTTGTTTTATATGCATTTTTAGAATTTTTAAGCATAGATTTTTATTAAAAACAATAGCTATTATAGCACACTGGATTTGGAGTTTCAGACAATTTGTAATCATAATTTAAATTTAGGGAGAGATTCTTCATGTGAATAGGTAGGCTTTTCAAATTTTTGATTCGTCTCAATATGACTATTTGCTAAAATTTTGATAGGACCTGGAAGGAGGAGTTATTTTATTTTAATTTTTTTTATTAAGCCCAACCATAATCGGTTTTAGGGGGATTTGAGTGTTCAACCCCTCCCTTGAGAGCTTCTTTTTTAATTTTTTTAATTTTTTTTAGATGTTATATCAACTTTTTGGTAATTTAAACAATTTACTATATTTCCCACTTGACTTTATGGAAGTGAAACGCCCCCCCCCCCCTCATGAAGCGATCCTAAAATCGGCACTGGGATCAGCAATCGGAACTACTCCGTGCTAGACGTGTGTTGAAAATATACATAAGCGAAATAAAAGAAATATAAGATTATTTGATACTGATATCTATACTATATTTTGATCTAACCATAGATTTTTATTGCTAGCCTTAATGATGCAAATGCCTAAAATTTTTGTTCATGGTCTAATGTGAAGGAATTAATATCTCCAAATTTCAGCTTCTTAATTGTATTTAACGAGGGACCAGTCAGATATGTAAGTAGCCGATCTGCTTGAATGGTTGCCTAAATGCTTATATGGAAGTTCCTCAGGCACCTACCTACACGACGTATAAATTTTATTAGATATGGGCCTAGGTTTTTTGTAGCAGTGTCCCCAAAGTGAAAAATTAAGTAATGAAAAAACAAAAAATTTAAGATTTTGAAAAAATTTGATGAACACTGGATAGAGATTGATTAAATAAGTAAAAACTTTTATGTACACAAATTGCCTAACTTGAGATTTGAAGGGACAGTTATCCAAAAAACAAAAAAAAATTGTTCAAGGAATCTTATTTAACTCTTTGAGATGACCAAATATGGTGCTTTGCAAAAATCGCGTATCTTGAGAACTAAAGGTGCATGCGTGTATCATTGGGTGAATAAGTGTATGTTAAAAATTTATGGAAAGAAATGAATTCTTACTTTTTTGAATTGTTTATCAATTTCCTAGCATTTTTAATCGGTAATATCTACTTTAGGGCAGTGTTGTAGGAACGAACATATGTCTGTTCTTGTTCCTGTTCTTGTTCCTGGAAAAAACCCAGTCATTTGATCCTGTTCCTAACTCGTTCTTATTCTCAATGTTTCAACTGTTCTCGTTCCTTTCTTCGTTCTTTTAATTCTTTACAATGTTGTTCTCGTTCTGTTCTTTGTTCTTTCAATTCTTTATGGTCTCGTTCTTGTTCGTTCTTCGTTCTGTTCTCGTTCTTCAACTTTTTCTTTTGTTCTTTCTTTCTTTCTTTTTTTTTTTTTTGATAACGTGTTTATAGTTTATGTTGTTGTTGAAATTGAAAATTAATTGATTGAAGCTAATTAATAAAAAAAAAAAAGGATTTATATGGGTATACGCAGCATTTGTCCGCTTTTAGAAGTTTTTTATTTTCTCTTTCCCCTCATGATATCTATTAATTTTATGATAAATCATTAACTTTCAAAAGAACGAAGAACAACCCGAAATTACATCCGTTCTTGTTTTTGTTCTCGTTCCTCGGCATTTTACATTAGTTGGTTCTTTGTTTCGTTCTTTGATCTTTCAGTTTGAAAATATTCTGTTCTCATTCTGTTCTTTGTTCTTCATACATATCAGTTTTATGTTCTCGTTCTTGGTTCTGTTCCTCAGGAACAATGAAAATTTTCTGTTTTTGTTGTTCTTCGTTCTCGTTCTTGGGTTTGTTCCTACAACACTGCTTTAGGGTATTTCTGAGGAACTTCAATATAGGCAACCATTCAAGCAGATTGGCGACTTACAAACTGACCGGTCTTGTAAGTGAGAGTTGGAGCAAAAAACAACTTTATGAGGAAGTTTTGAGTCATAAAATTTCTCAAGTCTTCTATATTTTTTTACTAAAACAACCTAAAAAGTTCAGCCTACGTATGCAGGCTAAATACGTCTAAAATGGTAGAACGCCAAAATTTGAGAAGGGCTTGAGAAGCCTCAAATAACTCAAACTTCATAAATATGAGCTCAAATGATTACTCTGAAGAACAAAATTCTATACACATATCAAATCTACCTTCAAAACAGTTGATGGAGAGAAGGAGGCGTTATTGTTCTCAAAATGATAAAGAAGATAAATGAAAAGTTGAAAATTTTCGATCACGATTTTACATCTAGAAGTGAGTTAAAATGATCGACATATTTAAAATTCAACTTTTCGAATGAATTTGAGAGGGAGCTGGAGCAAAAAAAACAGCTTGTAAAGGAAAACGGCTGGAAAGGAATTTAAAGAAATTCCATATTATTATACTTCTCATCTCCTCACCAAACGCACTTGAAAAGCCAAAACTTTGCAGTGTTTGCGTGAAGTTAATAACACCTTCAATTTGGGTCGAAATGGATCCAAAATAGCTGATTGTTGAAATATGAGAAAGGCTTGATCTTTCGATGAGCCTCAAATAGTAGAAATTTGATTAATATGGGTTAATGTGAGTTCTGCGAGCAAGAAAAAGGATAAGTTGGAGTTTTCAGACTCCGTAATGGGTATGGACGGTAGGCATAAAAAGGCTATTAAATTCAGGTATTACGTAAATTTTTTCTTTTTGAATACGTTATTCTTGGATGTTTTATTTGTTGACTAGAAAATTTTCATCACTTTTCTGTTTTAAAATAGGAAATCATTTTCACATTTTTTCGTTGTTGAAATTTTTCGACTATTCTTCTTTTTTTATTTTTATGCGATTATTTCGGCAGAGTTTTTTTTTTTTTTTTAATTTCTTCTTAGGTCCTATTTGTTTTTGAGAAATTATGGAAGTTTTTTAATTTCTGATGTGAGCAATTGGAATGACTTAGAACTTTGATTTCCTACATCAATTTTTCATTTATCAAAATTGTCCCTTCAAGCCTCCCCATTTTAAACAAATTTTCTTTTTTCAATAAAATTTTTTGATGTACACACTACACATTTCATTTACAGTAACTGGGAGAATTTTCATTTTTTTTTCAATTTTAAGATAGAAAAAATTCGATTCCAAATTTTTTGTTCAATATCTTCAAAAACTTTTCGTAAAAATGCATTCACCTGTTGATGACCAATATCGAAAAAAAATTGATCCATTTTTTTTTTTTGTAGAAAAATGACAATTTTGATTTTTGCAAAATTTCAAAATTCTTAGAATAGAATTATTAATATAAATTTCAACATGAATTTTTATAAGTCAAAAATGGAAAAAATGATATCTATAAAAAAATTATTTAAATTATATAAATAAATTAAATTATAAGAAAATCTACCACACCCAAACTGAAAAAATTTTGTTTATTCTATATTTGTCTATGAATTTCACTTGTTATGAGAAAATTTTAAAAATTTATCAGCTGATCTGTTCTCGATTCTGAGAGGGTTAATAACATCATCGGTAAATTTGAACCAACCCCAATTAAAAACCCAGCTCCAGTAATTCTACATGGCTACTTACGATTTTTTTTCTTGGCATGGGAAGTTATAATATGACGCATAAGTATTTATAAAAAATCTTCGATAAAATCACGCAAACTTGTACAGCAACACTTTAAGAATCTCACTCATGAATAAACTGCTTTTTAAAATCCACACCTGATGGATATTCAATGTTAGAATAAGCGTATCGAAAAAACTTTTTCATGAAACCGAAGAAATGGCTAATGCCAGCGCTTAAATTTTCTATTCGAATGCTTTCTTTCGATATTTGTAACCGGTATTTTTTCAAAACAATTTGAGAAAAAGATAGCTGCGAATTAGGGCGGGGGTTCTAACGTGGTAAAATGTCGTTCAGGTATTCCTCGGAGGCATTTCGACGTTGGAAAACGATATTGTATTGTTTCACATCCTCGTCGTAAGCGCATTGTCGAAAATTAAATTTTACACAACGCATCTGCGGGCTCGCAATACCAGTTTACTTAGACGGGAGACGAAAAAATATCAATCTTCTCTGTAGCAGTAAGAAACGATTACGTAAACGGAAACGTCTTTTTTAAAGCCCACCTAAACAATATTCTATCAGGAGAAACTGAAAACAATACTTTTAAATTGCGTCAATAAATTTCTCACCTCGTTTATACCGAGTACACGGTGAGCTTAGCCTTTGGTACGGTGATCGGTGCGTCGTACGTGTTGAATGGTGTCTGGCGAACGCGCCAACACAAAATCCTATCTACGGTTTTATTAACTGCGTGGCGTTTCTTTCTAGCAAATATTTCGTTTTTGTGGCAATTTAGAAGCAATTATGGTCTTTTGTTTGGCGTATATATTTTTTCGCGTTCATGTTTGCGTACCTGTACTATGATGCAAGGGTTTGTTACGATAAAGGAAGTTGATCCAAGTTCGGTATGTTGGGTGGAAGAGAAATTGCTATTTGTATTTTGTATGCTGGAGCTGAATTTGTTACCGAATTTGAGAGAGGTAATTTTGAACGAATTGATGGGAAAATACGTTTTTTTCATCATTACCACGTAGGAACGAAGCTTTAAAGCGTCACATACTTCTTTTAATTTCAATATTAATGAACATTCTGTCATGAAATTTAAAAGATAATCTTTACAATATTACGCCTCTCAATTGAGCGACATATTCTCTCATCACACGATTCACAGTTTCGCATCATTGTCGCACTCTTTCATCTGTCGATACGAGTTCACTACACCACATCACAGGTAACAACATACCATGTAATTACACCAAGAGGGTCGCGCGTCACTTTGTTCACAGGCCGCAAGCATAGGCGACGTTGCATTCACTGCTGTCGAGCTACTTGTTGTTTCAATCAAAATCACGTCGTCTTTTCTCGCTTAATTTCATTCGCTATTAATAAATTTAAATGATAATGAGAAAGCACCGCGAAGAAAAGAAAGGGAAAGAAAATTCACCCTCAACATTTCTATCGTTTCTTTCTCACCTTCGCCGATGAATTATTGCACGAATTCGATTCGTATTCAAATTATAAATCCCCACTCTCCACTCAGTCGTCGAATTAGCGGTACTGTCTGGGGTTACGAGCGCAATCCCTACTAGTATTTTTTTCCTTTCGCTGAGAATCGTTTTTCAAATGCAAAATCTCACCAATTCAAGCAACTAGTATTTTCCTCGATTTGGTATTTTATTCAAAGAAAATATTTTTTCCCATCGCCGCTTCATTAAGTCTTTCATAAATTAGCGGTACGTTTGCAAACAAAATGTCTTGAAGATCTTTTCAGTTTTTTAGTAGAGTTTTTAGCGAAAATGGAAGCTAGTTTTTTTTTCGATTCGAGATTTAATGTCTATAAATATAGTATTTGCTTCGATATTCATGATTGTACAGTCTGTTTTAATGCGATGAGGACATAACTTGATCATTAACTTCAAAGGTGACAAATTTTATTAAAATAAGTGCTAAAATGTATATTATAAAAAAAATGCACTACGATTGTGAAAATTAAAATTATATTGTTCAATGTCGAATGCAATAATATTTTCAATCAATCTCCCCCTCTACAAAAACCATGAAATCGACACAAAGATTTATCTCATTCGTTTTCAGATACTTGATGCATAATTAGGACATAGGGCAAAATTTGAGGAAAGCTCGAAGTGGCTCAGATAGCTCAAATTTTACAGGTACATGGTCATTGGACCCTATACCTACTTAGATCAAATACATACTAAAACAAGTTCTCATCATAACTTTGCCAATATGCTTTTGAAATATTGGAAATGGGAGTGAAACGATTAATAGTCAGAGTTGCCGTGATCCGGATCATGATTTGTGATCCGTGATCTGGATCCTATTTTTTAGGGTTGATCCGTGATCCGTGATCTGGATCGTGTGGTGGGTAATGATTCGTGATTCGTGATCAAATTTATTTTTTATGAAGACCGTGGCAACACTGTTAATAGTGCTATTTGCAACCCTGAACTCGTATAAATTGAATACTCGGTTCCAATGATGTGGCATGGCCGCTTACATGTTTTAATTTTTAATGTTGCGGTATGGTAGTTGGAAACAACAAGGCTAATTTTGAGTCGACGAATGAAGGTAACAATTAAAAGAAATTACGAGAAAAGTTTTATTTTTTAACATTGGAAAATGTTTTACTTCTCTACTTTTTCCTTTTTTTTTTAATAAACCGAATTTTTAGCGCTACGAGATAAAACGCGTTGAGTAATTAGTTGGTATGTTGCATCATTCATCCCCATTCCACATCCCCATTGTTACTGTTCGAACAGCTACGTTTACCTTGTGACATTAGATTTGGGGGTACCCTGAAATAAATTTAAAAATCTTTCGATTCATGGTGCCCAACCCTTTAAACCTTCTTCATTTTGATAACTGCCTCTGATCCAAGATTTGTGCACCGTTATGTTTAGTTAATCATCACAGATAGGACGAACTTAGTCAGGTTCGACCTATCTAATCTTAGCCTACGATCAATGCGAAAACGAGGTTTGGAACTATACGCCATTCTCAATTTCCAACGGAGACGTTCATAGCTGATTTTGAAAATATTCTGAAGAATTTAAATGCCAGTCAAGAAGAAAAAGACACATGTCGCCAAAAAGTCATCCGTGAAATTGGTAAAAACAAAAATGAAAAACAAACCTCCAAAATCATCCAAGAAATGTACTACGCCAAAGAGTTTTTCCAACAAAATAAAAAAATCTTCCTGCTACCAATAGATGAGACCAAACATGTCGTTATCGTATATAAAGATAACTATGAAGAAAAAATGCTGACTCGATTAAATGATAGGTACTCGTACAAAATCGTATCATCTGATCTTATATCTAAGTTACAACTAAAAACAACAATTTGGTTAAAAAGCTCTATAAAGATTGTCTCTTGAGTTCTAAAATTAAAAATTGGTCAACCACATATAATTGTGTTCATGCTAGGATTTATGGTTTACCCAAAACCCACAAAGAAAATTGCCCCTTCTGCAATTCCCCTACATACAACATTTCTAAATTTCTCGCTAACATCCTATATTTTGGATATCTTAAATTGTGGAATATAGTGAAACAGACTGTAAGAATTTAATTACGTTGGTGATTTTTACCGGATCATTAGAAAGAATGATTTCCATTTGAGGTTGAGGAAAATAAGTATTTCTGTAATTGCTAAATTTGAGGCATTCTGCAAGAATATGGGCGATTGTTGTTGGAACGTTGCAGAGAGTTGTGAAGTAAGAATTTGGATTCATTCTAAAGCTCACAAATTACAATATTTCATTACGATTAAAATTTTTCAAATACTTTTAAAAGCTTCAATAGCATTGCTACCCCTCAAAACTTAAATTAGATAACACTATCTACATTTGTGACCCTGGATAAGAAAAGGTACCCATGCGTCCAAACGCTCAACCACATCTGAGTTACTTCAATTTATTCGATTATAATAATATGACTTCAACCATTATTTTTTGCGCGTTTATACTAGTGAATTTGGTTCCTTTAAACAGCGATATTTTTCAATAACATTTATGTGATACGTTATATTGTTTTTAAGTTTTCTATATCACAATTCACACATAATACAGTAAGCTTTCACATACTAGAAGTGGGAATGTAAATCATGGCGGACTCTACCCGAATACATTCACACCTACCAACAACTGGTAACAAGACATATTACTATAAAGTAATACTCTTGTTTTATAAGTTATTATATATCGTACACGAGAAATGACTCAATCAGAACAGTAATGCACTGCCATATTAATGGTTGATAAATATCAACTGCGTCCAAGTTAGTTCAATTTATTCGAGGATAATATGACCAAGTATTCGGATTCTAGAAGGCATTTGTTATGAACTTAGATAACAAACACATAATGTATCGATATAAAGGGAAAAAAGGTTGATCACAAAATATAAAAAAACGTAAGCAGCCATGCCGCATTACTGGAGCTGAGTTTTTAACTGGAGCTTGTTTTGATTTAGTAATAACCTTGCTTAACCGTTCATGACTACAGGCCACACCCAATACCAAGTTTGAAAACCCCTACCCTATCCTTTCCAAAAACACTTAAGAAGTTGAATTTGGCACAAATGTAGTATTCTTTGCCATGAAATAATCATGTGAACACATATTTCTCAAATTATAACTATTTGAGGGTCCTCAAATTATCTTCAAATCTTAATAATCCGCCATTTTGGATCAATTTTGACTCAAATTTAAGAGGTTATATTCTGGCCACAAACTAATCCTACACAAAAAGTTTGACCATTCTAGGCCGATTTGGTGATGAGATATGGAAGATTCATGAAATTTCCTGCAGCAATTTCCCCTCCAAAAGCCGTTTTTTGCTCTAACTCCCCTCCAAAATCACTGAGGAAGCTAAAATCAAAATACGTTTGTCACTTGGGCTCATTTTATCATATGACACAGCAATAAAAAATTTTCGACCCCTCCTGTACCCCACCACTATTTTAGGTTGTAACCCCGCCTTCCCCCTCCAACATCATGTATGGAAGTGAATTCGGGATATAGTATACAACTTATCCCCAATAACCATATGAATTCATATTAATTACATTTTTACCAACTTGAGGCTCCTCAAGCTCTACTCAAAATTTTGATAATCCGCCATTTTGATCCATTTTGATCCAAATTCAAGAGGTCATATTGTGGTCACCAACTAACCTCACACACAAAATTTGACTCTTTAACTTGATTTGGTGGGGAGATATGGAAGATTCAAGAAATTTCATGACTCAAAACTTCCTCAAAAAGCCGTTTTTTGATCTAACTCCTCTCAATATGCACTTAGGAAGCTGAAATTTGGATATGTTAGTATCCGTGACTCACTCTTTCATATGAAATCAAAAACAAAAATTTGAGCTATTTGCCCCTTCTCCAGCCCTCAAAATTTGAGTGATCCGCCATTTTGAAATTTTCGAAAAAAAAAAAACATTTTTGCGTATTTTCAAGAAGAGTTCCTCACCGAATTTTGAGCGAATTTTATCCACACCCGCCTGCGCAAGGCGAGAGACACAAAAAACGAAATTTCCTCAAAAACAGGTTTTTGCTTCAACTCTCCTCAAAATGCACTTGGGAAGCTGAAATTTAGATATGTTGGTGTCCGTAACTCACTCTTTCATATGAGATCAAAAACAAAAAATTTGAGCTATTTGCCCCTTCTCCAGCCTCCCTCAAATTTTGAGTGATCCGCCATTTTGAAATTTATCGAAAAAACAAAAAAGGCTGTTCTGCGCATTTTCAAGAAGAGTCTCTCACCAAATTTTGAGCGAATTTTATGAATACTCGCCGGCGCTACGCGTGGGGGAAAAATATATATACCAAAAAGTTGGACATTTGCCAGATGATTACAAATGGTCTGAAACGCAAAGATTTGAAGACCTCCCCGACCTTCCCTTCCCTTCCCAAATCAGGTAGGCTGTGATAGCTGTCATGTTATAGTTAAAAACTTAGCTAATGTTCTATAAGGAAATTTTTTTTACGCGTGAACCTCAATTTTGACGCAGAATGCTGAACACATATCACAGACATCTCCAGCGAGTACGACTAGCGTTCGAAATTTAGCAATCCTAGAATGTCGAATGTACCGCAACCCAAACCACTACGACATAAAGAAGATACCGGAAGAAAATATCACGATAAATCCGACCACTGCGAAAGTAGAACACGATTAATTCGAACCGTCGATCTTTACCTCAACTAGCAAAACCACTGCACCATTAAAATCGTCAAATTGAAAATTTCCGTTTAATCGTCTTTGCGTTTCTCTCACAGCGAAAGCTCGAGTAAGGCGAAACGAAATGAAATAATAATAAAATTTATCGTCGTATCCTTCGATTGAAATGTTTCTCTGCACATCGGTACCTCTTTCCTTCCATCCATTAGCATTTCAATTCGCTTAAATTTACCACAGTTGGCCGTGAAAAAACCTAATGTAATATCGAAAATAACCGTTTATCCGGAGTAACGGAAGTCGCGAAACTTGAGAGTTGAGATGCACGAAAGCATAATAGGAAAAAACCCTCTATCAGTCGTGTTATTACGATAACGGATGAAAGTTTTATCGAAACCGATGACGTGCCGATATAGATACGAATCGAGTAATAAATGTCGCCTTTTGTAAACGTGTTACCGCAGTTTGTTCGTCAACTTTAGACTCTCGGCGAAATAGGCGAAAGCGGAGGCGATGAAATAACGGCGTCGGTTACGCTGCGGTTTACTCGACACATCGAATGTAATAATTCAACGAAGTCGACGGCTATTCTTTTCACTCAACTCGGGCTTAATGCAAAACTTACACATTAAAACTAATTTGCCATCGAAGACGTTAGGCGCACGAAAAGCGAAAACATCTGCGTGCAAAGTTCGTCAAGTTTTCTCTTTTGGTGGCTACACCAACAAAACCTCCGACGTTTTTCCCACGTTCGCTTTTAAAACAACAGTCGTCAGGTTATTTTCGATGCCTAATAGACGTCGCTTGATTTCTCACAACATAAATACCCCGCCGAATTCGAATCGTTTCTCGAGGGGAAAACTTTTCTTTGCGCTTTTTCGCCTTCGGTTCGTAAATAAATACAGCGACATTTTCGTCGACCACGTTTTAAAAAGGTAAACCGCAGATTAGGCATAAGAACGGTTTACGACATAAACCACGTTTATGTTTAATCGAAAGAAATTCAATAGAAAATTACCCAGCTCTGGTACGATTAATATTCATGAACGGACTTCAAACGAAAATGCAAATTTCGCCAACGTTTAAGGACGAGACGCGACTTCGCGAGGTAATTTGTTTTCTCGACGTTTTTCTTGTTTTCGAGTGATTAATCGGATTTTCTAATATCTATTTTGTATTCGAAAATATCGTCGTCATCGTCGTTTCGTGCTATTGAAAAAATCAACTCGTTAACTACGTTTCGGATACGGGTAATTGATTCTCAATTCGAGCTCGTTGGCGAAATTAAAAAGAACAGGAAAAAAGATACGTGTACGCCGCTTAATTAATAACGCGACATTTATACTGTCCTTTTAATAGTTCAGGGTAAAAATGACGTTAAACGTACTTAACGTGTAAACACCGGCTCTACATCCCTTCGGCGAAAAATCCCTTAATACTCCGGCACCTCGACGACCCTCGGAAGTGGATTAAAACGTGAAAAGAAAAAGAACGACGATGAAATACCGTCGCGTAGGATTATCATTTATCGTTTATTCTAGCGAGCAAATTTTTCATAAGCTTCGGTGGTACTTGAAAAACGCAGCTTCGCTCGTCCCGTACGTTGCGTTGAAGGAAAAACGTCGTTTTAAAAATTCCTCGCAGAATGAGACAATTAGGTGACGAATGAATCTGCGTGGTTTCGTTGCGAGGCAAAGATAAAAATTTACAAACGGTCGAGCAAAGTAAAACGTTTAAATTCGATTTCGATAAAAAGGTAATTAATGGTGAAAATTTCGGTACATATCCCTACGGCTATCGTAAAGTATAAATAAGAACGTGTCGCGATCAAATACAAAAATGCATAAACACAAATTAAAAAATAGTATACGCGTAATTAACTTTGATAATTCTTCTAATTGGGAAATAAAAGCGAAGTGGCTGAACTCTGATGGCCGTTTCTAAAACTAACAAAAGGGGGATAAAGAAAAGATTCGTGATAACGTTCCTGCTATTTTTTCGCATTTTTTTGTAAAAGTAAAGCTATTTATTATCATTGAGTTTGAGAATTTGTGTTAGTTTTTGTTTCGCACAATAAAACTCATGTTTTATGCTTATGCTATTATTTAACAAACTACATAAATAACAATGTGCCATAGTGATACTTTGTAGTTTCTTTTTCTAAAACATTCAAAATGATTCTCAATACCAGCAGGGTCAATTCTGAAAATGAAATGATACAAATTTGTATTATTGAAATATGGTCCCGAAATAAAGAAGAAATTTCATACTTAGGCCATTAATTTAATAAGAAACCCAACTATATGTTTGCATTTTACAGACCCTGATTTACAGGTACAAGAACACATAAAATCTTTGACGTTGTTTTTTAAAGTGATGTTAATATTTACTTCGTGTGGCTTCCCGTTTAAATCGGATGTTTTTAAAATTAAAGCACAAAACACAATCACATTTTCACTTTTTTCCACACAAGCATAATTTATAATGTGTTTAGAATTCGCAATTAATGACCCTTCTTTGATGGGACGAGTCGACTCTCCAACGTAGTTGATAACGTCTAATAATGTAATATCAATCATAATGAATTAAATGATACTAATAATAATTAAAAAAATTTATTAAAAATAAAAATTTTAGTCTATCAGCTTAAAGAATAACTTGAATCCACATTACTTTATTGAATCTTATCCCCTTTTCAAATTATCAACATATTGATAAGCGTTAGCATAGCAGCGCGCTCTATATTTCATTTTATTTCCCAATCAACGAAGACAACGGCAAGTCGAGATGTTTCCCAATATAATGCGATGCGGTATCTTCGGTCCGAGCGGGGCGGGAAAGTCGAACATCCTTCTTACTATACTCGTACATGCGCGCCCATTCAACCACGTGAACCTGTGTACAAAAACCGGTTACCAAGAGAAGTATGAAACATTACGCGAGCTAGTCGCTACATACAATAAGCGTAATTGTAAACACGGTCGTCATAGCAACCGCGGTAAACAAAATATACAGGTGAAAGACATCGTACAAGTCGACGATTTACCTGAACCTGAAGAAATCCCACGTGGGTCTATTGTTATTTTTGACGATATTCTCACCGAAAAACAAGATAAAATCGCTAATATTTTTTTAAGAGGTCGACATCGCGATACTTCAGCATTTTATCTTAGCCAAACGTATACTAAAATACCGAAGAAAAGTGGTATACGTGAAAATTTTAATTATTTAATTTTATTTTGACAAGATTTAGTAAATTTAAGACAAATTTTCAACGAATACGTTACCGACGTAACGTTTGAACGATTTAGAAAAATGTGCAACGAATGTTGGCACGAACCATACGGCTTTTTGGTAATCGACGTGAAAAATGAAAAATCGAAATATAAAAACAAATTCGAATTTGCTATAAATAGTTGAAGGTATACGCGTTTTTTTTTTTTTTAACATTATGATGACGGAACCTACGATACAAAATATCGTATGTACGGCTCATTTAAATTGTACGCTCGACTTGCACGATATTGCTAAACGTACTTATAATGTAGAGTATAATCCTAAGACATTCAACGGTCTTACTATTCGACTTCGTAATCCACGATGTACTGCAAATATTTTCACCTCTGGTAGTATCGTGTGCGTAGGAAATAAATCTGAAGAAGATGCTCGAACAGGTCTTCGGAGATTCGCTAGTATAATTCAAAAACTCGGGTATCCGGTGAAAATCACAAATTACCGAATCACAAATCTTGTAGCTAGCGGTACCTTGGAAACAAAACCAAATTTCACAACATTTTATAATAATAACAAAAAATTAACAGAATACTCACCCGAAATCTTTCCAGCTATGATTTACAGGGCAGATGGTTTGACATTTGTCATCTTTCGCTCCGGTAAATATCACATTACAAACGCTAAAAATCGTAATCAAATCAACGAAGCTTTTAAAAAATTTCATAAGTTAATTCTGTAATCGTAGTTATACACTTCTTTTTTCCAGCTAAATCAATTAAGTAATAATGAAATTACGGCGAAAATCACAACGTTTTTTACCAAACGATTAGGTAAAAACAATAATCGTGACCATATTACCGATAATATGATCAATAACTGATAAAAAAATGTCGCAACGTTGTAGCACCACCAGCTACTGACTAAGCGATTTTTTCTAGGAAGCATGGTACTGATTACGTAGTTCACGTACAACGTGTATAGGTACTTGTTGTTTCGTTTTTGAAATTCTTATTTACTAGAATAAAGGAAATGTATCCTTTTCAAATGTTTTTACTTGTCGTAATTATTATTATTATAACGGTAATCACAGCTCTGGTGGTTAGGCGGTGGTGTCAACCAGACGACGATGATTCTGGATATTATTCAGAAACGCCGCGGCCTCGGTCGCGGTCACCATTATGGTAAGTCTAATTCCTATTTCTATATAACATATTAATTATAATTATAATAATTATTTTAATAAATATTTTTATGTTATAATAGGCCACGGCGTTTACATTTTGGTCATGAAACCGATGAACCGTCGTTCAGAAGTGTTCATACCTCAACACCTGTGTGGCCGCGGTCACCATTATGGTAAGTCTAATTCCTATTTCTATATAATATATTAATTATAATTATAATAATTATTTTAATAAATATTTTTATGTTATAACAGGCCACGGCGTTTACATTTTGGTCATGAAACCGATGAACCGTCGTTCAAACGGGTTCATACTTCAACACCGATGTAAGTATTATAAACTTATACTCACATAATAATAATAATTTTCTATACATACCACAATATTAATAATTTTGTTTTTGTTTTTCTTTTCAGATGATTGAGAAAAGAACATTTTCGCGAAATTCGTATTTTTTCTTATAATTTACCTGAACAATATCATCGTTTATCATATCAACATTAATATCCTTTAACGTGTCATCTATTTTTTTTTAATAATAATAATTTTTGTATTTTTTTATAAAAAATAAAATAATATCTCCACTTAGGTTTGTTTTTTATCTTTTTACGGTTTATTTGGTCTGAGGTACCGATGAACGAGTTCCTTCATTAGAGTTACTACCTTATTCGGACAGAACTTCTGCATCCATCAAAGAGTTGTACTTATAGGGAACGATTTCGACCAATTTCAAACAAAAATTTCCAATTTTTGATCAGTTTTTTTCTTGATGGAAATTCAACTTTTATCCAATTTCTTTTTTTTTTTTAATACCTTCTTTTCGAACGTGAAAATGTTACGAAATCAGTGTTCTCGGTTAGCTCGAACGCTAGGAACTGGTTTTATGAGGTCACGTTATGCATGAGTTAAGGCGATTTTTACCTTTTATTTTTTTTTTCAGTTTTAAAAGGTCTCTTGGATGAAATTATTTTTGTAAAAAGTATAAATAGGGGTTCGAAATAACTGAAAATAACTAATTAAAAATGGATAACATTATAGAAAATTTCGAATATTACAATTATAAGACACCGATATCCGAAGATATTAATCAAGCGGGTGCCGAATTTCCTATAATCGCCTACAACGAAGACATTGTAACGCAGCCGCATAAAAGTTTACTTGTAATTAATGGTACAGTTGGTGTATATATTAAAAATGAAGCGAATAAATACGATCCCTCACTAGCAATTGATACAAGTAAAATTGATTTCGTTAATAACGGTATATTAAATATTTTTGATCGTATCGACTACTTTGTTGGGGATAATAAAATTGATAGTATACGTAAACCGGGTGTTGCGACTACAATAAAAGGTTTAGTTTCTTTTAAACCAAATAAAGCGTATAATTTAGCCGGATGGAATAGGTGGGATGTAGAAATTCTTGATGAGTTAATAGATGCTTTTCAAAAATTAAGCTTAAACGATAATATCAGAGTTCGTCGTTTTCCCGAAGCTTTATTCTAATCTTATAAATAGAGACGACCAACGTATAGTTATTTAGTTCACGTTGGACTTTACTAGCGACAACATGTCTGTTCCCTACTATTGTTGCGATAAACGGTGCTTCGTTAAAGATACAGTAGAAGTTGATGGTATGGCTTGTGCTAGATGTCAAGCATACAGTCAATGCCATTGTCGTTGTATCACCTACATGGAGATACGTACCCGTAAATACTGTTGCGAATTAAAATGTTTCTCCATACATATCGATGAACCTTGGCATCTAGCTTATGGGATGGTTTGTGAAAATTGTCGGGGCTTAGGTAGATGTTACTGTAAATGCAAAACTCATATGGATATTGTTGCTTACCATAAAATCTTAGAAGAACACGCGAAACGTTGTAAAGAACATAATCTTCGTTAAAGGAGTGGGGGTAGTCGTCTATATAAAGCAAGGTAGTATGTTGGTCCCATCAGTTACATTCTAGACACTAGTATGGCTCCTTTCAAAACTATCATTGACGATATTATCTACTGCTGTCCTAAAAAATGTTTTTCTTCAAAAGAAGATAGATTTTTTAGGTTGGGTTCGCAAAAATGTAAAACTTATCGGCGATGCTATTTTATAAAAATATTCTGTATCGATTGGAAATTTTGTAAAGGGCGTAAAAAACCTAAACCTCCGTCTTTACTTTTACTTTTATCATACTTTATCACATCGGTACTAAATGAAATTCAAGAAGAAGAAGAAGACCGTATGATTTCTTTATTCAATCAATTTGCATATATGAGTGCTTTACACAACAAAACATCAGATATTGATCGCGAACATGAAATCATAGAAGAACACATGAGACATTATAAAGAATCTAATGTTTTTCAATGGAGTGGGGGTAAGTAGTTGGAGTGGGGGGAGACCAGAAATCTATAAATACAGGATAGGTACAGAAGTATCCTCAGTTGTCTCCGACGCTTCGAACAAGATGGACGCTTTCATTAACGACTTCAACTTGCTCGGACAAGAGAAATCTTACCAACTCTTCGCCAAGTTCTAAGATTTCCTTATCGGTACCAAATTCAATGTTCTACATTTCGCAAGGTACCAAACTAAATTCGGTACTTCCGTCGTCGCTATCACTGACGAATATAAATTCAATCTACCTAAACGCTTCGAAAAACTATTCGACTCCGATGACAAACTACAAAAATGGAACGAACAAAAAAATCTTGTCATCACTTATAACGGTACCTTTAACCGCTCAGTACTAATCAATATTTCTTCCACAGCTTAAAAATAGCCTTTTTCAAGGCTGACTTACCTTAGATTTATTATAAGATATATTTTTTTTACTTACCTTAGATTTATTAAGGCTGACTTATTATTAGATTACCTACCTTAGATTTATTATAAGATATATTTTTTTACTTACCTTAGATTTATTTTTTACTTTTACCTAAATACAAAAAAATTTTAAAATTTTAAAAATTCAAAAAAAATTTAAAAATACAAAAAGATTTTAAAATACAAAAATATTTTTTTCAAGACATTCCAAGATACCACACCCCTGATTAGGGGAGCGGATACACCGCGTGTCTTGGAATGTCTGCCCTACTACTTTTATGTTATGCGACCGTTCTAGGGTCAAGTATAGCTACTAAACGTAGGTTTGATGCTTAAGGCTTTCTGCTATCTAATATCTCATGAAGATGAAATCTCCAGCGCAGAATCTTATACTTTTCCTCATTACCAAAATTCACCATACGTTCCAACTCCTTAATTATTCGTGTTAACTTGCGAGAAATCCTTCAAATTAGATTCTCGAGTACTTTAAAAACACCACCGATGGCCGGTATTACAAATATCGAATTCTACGATACAAAACCGATATAAGCGATAGTGTAACTCTTGATCCAACTTATACGACCAACGTGCGCTCGTGCCATAAAGAAAAGGCGAAATTCAATACAACTCTGGTTATACCCTCATTCGCCTTGGAATAGTTTAACACGCTTTTCGAGTCTCATCGAGTAGCGGCAACTCTATCGAAAGCAACTTTTCAATACGCCGAAAATACCCACACAAAGGAATGCCGATCTCACGTTTAGATAGTGCTCGGAATATTTTATTCTACCGCCTGGTCGTTTTTCGCCAATTTTCTCAATCGCGGAGTGCGGAATATCTATTCACGATAGGTTTAGATGTAACGGTGTGAACAGTACCGGCGATAGGGAATTTTCGAATGCTTTATTATTTATAAATACAACGTCGTCGAACAATTACGGAAAATTTGTTGACATTTTATTTTTCCTATGGTAACTACGCACGCATAGGATGCAGTATCTTTGTGGGTTGAATGGCATAGCTTTGCGTTAATAAGATTACATCTACCTTTACCAGTGCATAAAGATGCTTATTTATATACAATCAAACATGTTTGCTCCCAAAGGGGTCATACAACTTCAGTCTCACTTTTTTTTTTTTAGTCATCGGGAAATTTTTTTGTGTCATTTTTTACTAGATTAATTATTAATATTCTATCGTTCCGTTTCCCTTCTCACGACTTAAGATCTACTTGAAATAATTTTTAAAGATTTTAATAGCGTATTACGCTCACCAAGAAATTCTATTGTATTCTAAACCACGACGAAACCAAAATGAACATACTTCATTGTTTTTGAAGAAATTACCCACTAGCGTCCCAAATGATTAAAAAAGAAAAAAGGCGCGAACGAAGTAAAAAGTTACCAGTTTATTAGTATCACCTAGAGAACACAGGGAGAAATTAGACAGAAATGTTTTCCCAAACTGAATACCGTTACCACAGACTTTCCAAGCAAATATATTCGTTCAAACTTGAAAAAAAAAACGTAAGCAGCCATACCGCATTACTAGAGTTGAGTTTTTAACTGGAGCTTGTTCGGGTTTGGAAATAACGTTGGTAAACCATTCATGACTATTGACTACAGGCCACACCATGGTGTCTACCAAATCCGAAAAACAAAATTTCGTACCTTTTTCGTATTTTTTTCGTACGATAAATAAGAAAATTGTCGCTTTTTCGTATAACTTTCCTTTAGTACCCATAAAAAAAATCAATGTTTAAAAATTCTTCAAGCATGGTTTTTCTCGTTAAAATTTTGCCTTTTTTTCTTCATTACAAAAAAACATAATCACTTTTTTTTTGAAATTTCGTACGAATTTCGTAAATTTCGTACACTTTAGACGGTTTTTCGCATCTATTCTATTAATCTACCTTTTTCGCGATCAATTTAAACTCACGAGCAGTGAAATTAAAATGCTTTTGTTTGATTTGGCACTCATCAGGACAACATTTTTTTCTCTGATCTGGAAGAGAAAAGTCATTAAAATACACCCACCAAAAACATCCATCAACGGAAGTGAGAATACTAACACGAAACTGCCTACCATAATAATTATTAAACCTTTGATAAAACTTATAATAACATTAACAACAACGCCTAAAACATAGGCCCTAGCTAGTCAGACTACTTCAATTAGAGTAGCTCCCAAAATGCATTCCCACAGCGTAGAAACTTCCGCCAAAAGTAATTTTACTGCGGCACGAAATGCGAATAATTAAAAAAATTTTCAGCTCTTTACTCATACCTCTCTTCTGACCTGTTAATACTTTTTTGATTCCAGGAATCTATAATGAATTTCTTATATATCGCTGTATTTGTGAGCGCAGTAACCATAAATACATGTACAACAGACACAATATCGCCACCACCTCAATGCGATCCAAATGTTATAGACGAGGCTCCGTATCAATTACGAAAAGTATGCGCAGCTTTATCCACTATTTACCAATTATCCAACGCTATGGAATCGTATATTGAAGAAAAATCGCCGCGACAGTTACAATGTAAGTATTACCTTCCATAGATTTCCTCTGAAACAAATCCTCAAAACGAGTAATCGAAAGGAAACCATTTCACGCGATCTCGACACTCCATAGATACTTTCCTGCGTTTATAAATACCTGGCTAACCCTTCGAACGAATATTTTTTGCTCGCGTGTCCGCTAATCGTATCCATTTAGGCGTTATACTGTCTTTGTTTATCGTTTTCGTGTTTTCAAACGGTAAAAACCGAGATTTGTGCTGCTTTGATGGTGTTCATCTATCGCTGATATATGTGTAGTGCGAGTGAAAGGGCTATTTTCGTCGACGCTGTACGTATTATTAGAAGCAGATTATTGAGAATCCTTAAGACAAGCAAATTACTTCTATTCAGTGCGATGGAAGCTGGAATAGCGTGGGTAATTTCAAGTTTATAAAAAATTTCGGGGAGATAAAAAATATCGTTTTACCACTCCAATTCCTTCACATTATAATTTCATATTTAAGAACTGAAATGCTTAATCACTTGACTATAATTATATTTGAGGTGAGAATAATAATTTTAATATTTTCATTAGTCTGTTTCATATCAATGAATAAAAATGTTAATTTTGCTCTTTCGTTCACTTTACCCAAATAATTAGACTCGCGAGGGTGAAAAAATGCATTTTTTCCCAATTTTTACAGGAATGTTCATTATTTTATACGAGCATGTTAATGAGAAATTTAGGTCTCCGGATTCCTTAGATTTTTGTCTGCAAATGCTCGGGTAATTTCGTTCTTCTGAGTTGGTAGCCCTAATTTCCAATCAATTTCAAATCGTTTTTATTTTACATACAATGCTATAACAAAGGGGAAATATTATTCATTAATTTGAAACGTAATTACATTTTCATTCAGCCATTCTTCCTCTCCGGAAAAATCATAATAGAGCCATGTTGTTCCTTCAATGGATTATCACATTACTGATCTCCCTTCTTTCCACAAAAAGGTTTCTCCAGATACTGGGACAGATTACGATTCTCTAAGGTATTTTACTTTCGAGGATATGCTATAGTATGTTACCAGAGCGTATGAATTGTGAAAACAAATTGAAGTGTTCATATCTAGTAAAATATTGAAAATATTTTTAATATTTTGTTATTTTTTTAACCATTTTTGATTGTTTAATAATGAAAATTCATAAAAAAATCGATAATATCAGGAATGAGAATCAGAGTAGGACTCAGCTTATGTGCGGAAGGGGACTATTGACGGTTTTAGGATCAAAATAATTTTTATATTATAACCTTACGACCTCCACCTCATTTTCTCATCAGCATACTCAGATTTCTTGTTGAGAACATTCATTTTTTTTCCATAATAATTTTTGTTGGTATTTTCCACTTTAAAATCTTTTAATTTATTGCGCATAGGGTAATTTTTTCGAAAATCATTTGTGCATTCCTGATTCTTTTCAATTTCCTGAAAATTTTTATCCTTCAAAATTAAATATTCAAAAAATCTATCGAAAGATCGAAAATTATTATCATTTTTTTTTAATTTATATCTTTTCTTTTCAAATCCATGATCGTTACCATAATACCAGAATATGAGATCACCATATACTTCTTTTATTCACAATTTTTTTTTTTTTTTTTTTCATAACAAAAGAAGATTAGGGAAGTATATCATCACCATATACTTTTTGCATTTACCAGTTTTTTTTTTTTGCATGATAAAAGATGATCAGGGAAGTATATCAACATCATACCTTTTTTTCACTTACTTTTTTTTTGTATAATAAAGGAAAATTAAGGAAATAATATGATCACCATACTTTTTATTCACTATTTTTTTTTTTTTGTAAAATAAAAGACGATTAGGGAAGTATATGAACATCATACACTTTTCTCATTTACCAGTGTTTTTTTTTTTGTACACTATAATAAAAAAAGATTAGAGAAGTACACGATCACCGCGCACTTATTTTATTCAACTTTTTTTTTTTTTTTTTAAATAAAATAAGATTAGGGATGTACGTTAATAACATTTAAAATTATTATATTTTAATGCACCGAATTATGACGTTTTCAAAATCATACTATATTGTGAAGCAAAACTTCTCGAACGTCGGGGCCCGGGGCTTCGGCCGTCCAGCCCCTTTAATTAGGACCTGATTAAAGCAATCATCCTTCACAAAAATTGTTCATTTTTGATCAACTTAAGTCATACCAATTCCACACAGTTTCAAAAATTTTTTTTTGATTTTTTGTTTTCAGTAATTTTTTTTTTTTAGGAAACAAAAGAATATCATGCACCTAGATTACACCTACCTTTATTTAATTGTAGGTCCACATATCGAAAATTCAGAATGCAAAAACATGAATAAATTAAGCCCTAAGGTAATTTGAGCAACTGGTGCAAAGAAACGAATGACAAGGGAACAAGCCAGATTCAATATCAGCATTTTAACAGTGCAAATTTTGTTAAAAAGTGTATCGTAGTTCCCAATGGTAAAAATCTCACCAGCAACTTGCCATTTGGGGAAGAGTTATAATTTTTCAGAATTTAAAAATAAGTACCTATAATCTTTTAATCGATGCAGTCAAAAAATTAAACTAATAATAGAGTAGAACTATGTCAACTTCTCCGATGTCATTTCGGGAAAATAATGAGTCATACCGTACTCTGCTAGCCATACCTTCGTAAAATTTCAATTACAGACTTATCTTGGGGAAAAAAAATCATGCAACTCTTGCTGAAGTAGGATCATGCGTGGTAGAAGATAAAGATACAACAGGCTGTACTAGAGTTCATTGACTCCGAATGATCAGCTGCAGATATAGCTTCGTAAATCACTTGCTTTGGTTTAATACCAAACATCTATAGACCCAGTTTAGAAATCTGGGTGTTGTATTCGGTGCCTTTATTTTCAATGACACTAATAAGGAAAACAAATTCTTCATATGGCTCAAAATGGCCATTTATATCTACAATATTGAGAACCACTCCACCTCAATAGGGATGAGTTTGGCGATTTTTGCTCACCAAGCGTGGTCTACAATTGAAAATTTATGAAGTTCATTACTTTCCCTTTTTCATTCGGTATGGTCCTACCTTCTTAGAAGGCGTGGTGACTTTTTGGGAAAACTAATAAAATTATTAGTATACAAAATAATACTATTAACGATCCAAAAAATTTATTAGCAGTAGATCGTAAAATAGAATAAAAAAATAAAAAATATCATTTAGCTTTTACATGATTAGGAGTAACTGTATAGTAATGATAATGAGCTTATATTTCTCATGGTCAAGCAAAACCCATTATGCGACTCCTTTAATTAATACAGTACCAACCTCCTTTAGAAGAGATTAGGAATATTTTTTTATGGTAAATAAATAAAGTACATGACACAATACCAAAAAAGTAGACTACTTCTAATTTTAATAAATATTGCTAATTTTGAAATTTTGAAAAATCATAACTCCACCTCAAATGGCCCACTGCAGTTGAAATTTTGGCTAGCGGATATTCCCGTGATAAACTTCCCAAAAAAAATTATCCCTTTGAAATCCTGATGTTGGAAACCGGGTGTTCCCTTGCAAGTCCAAGTTCCAACGAGTCGCTGAATTTGAAACTTGTTTTTACAATCCGCATTTAAAATGCCTCAAAACTCCAATTTTTGCAAAAATGAGCTTCGAAGCAATAAGTCATTCATTTATATCCAATAACATGTTGTTGAAGTCGCTGAATGCGAATCTGGAACCATTTCTGAGATCTACTCCAAAAACTCAAAATTGTGACAATTAGGCTTCAAATTTAGAAGTTTTTCTCAGATGAGTCTCTTATGAGATCCCAAAACACTCAATTTTTAGAATATTGAATTTCAAATGAACGAGTCACTTTTTTATATTACAAAACTTACATATTTTTTTGAAATAGATGAACAGTGAACATAAACTTGAATTTTTTTTTTGAATTTCGCCTCTCAAGTACGAAAAATCAGTCAATACATGAACAAGCTGACCATTCA
This sequence comes from Phenacoccus solenopsis, assembly GCA_009761765.1. NCBI lineage: Eukaryota > Metazoa > Arthropoda > Insecta > Hemiptera > Pseudococcidae > Phenacoccus > Phenacoccus solenopsis. The sequence goes on along the minus strand of VFXL01000321.1, from coordinate 4,916 downwards.
TAACAAATCATAACGCTCTTCAAGTCATCACTTTAAATGTTGGTTCAATATTTAAATCTACATTTTCTAAACGCAAAGCCAGAAACCAAAAATTAAGGAAATTATTTCTCAACAATAATTTTCACCATATTGCTCTTGCCCTCTTCAAGTTAATGTCGAAATTCTTTCATTTTTTCTAGATACATTTTTCGCGTGAATAGATAATTTATAATTTATTTAAAATTTAAAAAACTTTTTGGGGAGAGGAATGAGAATTAAAAACTTTTTATTTTACATGAAAAAAAAAACAAACAAACAAACAATCTACAGACTAGATAAAATATAAAGTGACGTAAAGAATTCTGATTTTCCTGGCAAAAAATTAAATTTCAATATAAAAGTTTTAAGAAACGCCTGTGGTGCTCGTCGGCTCTTCAAGGATCAAACTAGACCAATGAAAGAGAATTTTATACATTTTGTAGAAAACAAAAACGGTAAAAATACGAACAAAAAAAAAGAAAAAGAGAAAAAATCTAAATTTTCATCAAAAAATATCATTCACACCCAAAAGCGGATTTATACTCGTAATTAGTTTACCACGTCATCACTGAAAAATCACAATTTTTGCCCAAGCAGATATTCTGAAAGAAGAGGTAGAAGGCCTTTCATTTAGGCTACTCCTATGACCACTATGGTAAGGTTACCGCTCTTCAACTTTTGTTTTGTATAGAAGAAGGTTGTATGCAACTTTTAGGAGCATTTTCAGCGAGAAAATAGAACTTCGATTTTTGAATTTTTTTCAGATGAACTTGTAATGCCTGCTAATGCCACTACTGCTTTTAAAGTAATTAGGTAATTAATATTTATTTATTTATTTATTTATTTACATACTCGCACTTCGGGGTTTCCTTTACACAGGTAATTATGATTGTGGGTGGGGGGGGGGAAGCACACGCAAAAAAATCACATTTATAATATAATTTGCCCGATCTTGCTTCCAAATCTCCCCATTTAAATTTTGTTTACCCTCCATCTAGAAATTTTATCAACTGGAAATTGAATACATACCTCGCTCTGAATTTTTTCTTTTTTCATGGAAAATATGATATCGTAATTGTTTTCAACATTGATAATTTAAATTAAAATATCAATCGATATGTTAATGGGAGAGCCCAGATTTCCACCAATTTTTTGATAATCTATTCGAAACAATATTTTATTTTTATTTTTTTTGAATTTAATCTTGATGCAGTGATTTAAATTTTATTTATCAATTTTGAGAAATTATATTTTTGTAATCAATGGAATCATATAACCGCAAAACAATCCTCTTTCCTCCCATACTTCAAATTTCGCAGCCATTAAGAAATTCTTTGTACACTATTTTGTGAATATAAAGGTAAAACCCCCGCACTACAAATAGCTCGAGAATGTCTGCGCTTTCAAGTTACGAACCACAGAACAACTGATTTTTCTCTTCTTCGAAAACTATAGATACGTTTTAGGAATATTAATTTCTAACTGAAAATGATCTTAAGATGCTTCATTTTTCCTAATTTACCAAAATCTCGATGACCCCCCCAAAAAATGTCGATTTCACAAATACCTCAAATCATTGATACGATCGCCAAAAGGTTAACAATTAATTGAAGAATAACAACGTCGTTGGAAAACTTTTACTACATTTTAAGAACCGTTCGCCCTAATGTTGGATTCCAATCGCTACATCAACAGGTCACTTGGCCACCCTATTGTATGGGAAATTGGTGGACGCAACCCTTTCGAAAGGCGCTCGTTAAACTCGCCGCATTATCCTATCAATTCGAATAGACAAACCGAAACTCGTAAAAATAAAACGAATAAAAATTCACGACCGAAGTAATAAACTCGCCGACGTTATCAGGTGTTGGTAATCGTCGAAAACCTATAATATGGAGAATACGTTTACGTATACAGCCGTCAGCTCGTACCACCGTGCGTTTAGTTCGGACACGAAAGAAAAGCCATTTTTAAAAAGGACGTGTTCGAAATCCTAATTATCCAGTTTACCGGAATGCCGATGAAATCTGCTGCACGAATCACCCACGTAATTCGAATCTGTTTCCTTTGTTATATTCCCATTCAATAAGGAGAGAATCAATTTCACTTACATGTTCATTTCTCTACGTCACACGCCATACATGTATTATGCTCATCGATAGGAAATTGCATTTATTAGTTTTCACTTGTTTTTTGGTTTCCGCGAAGAAACGATTTTTCGTCGCTTATTCTCTCCCTTAAAGAGTAATTAAGGCTTCGCGAAGTTTCCACCCACAATTCTTATACACGAGTACCACTGAAGATAATCGAGTCAAAAGCTACTCGTATTATCGTCTACAGGTTTCAGCCGAGTTAATTAATCAAAATTATAATCTTACAGTTCGACGACGAAAACAAACACCTAAAGCAGCCTTCGGGCAATCTCAACAGTCGAAAAATCCAATGCGTAGTAAAAGTTTGACGAAAAATCAAAAACCCTCATGTAGATCTTTCAACGTCAACGATACCGGCTCGTCAAGTCTACATTTTGAAAACCGGCGAAAAATGTTAATTATAAGTTTCCCTATAAGTTCATCGAAGTTGTATTTTTTTAAACTTTCGCGTATATTTGCCGGAATATGAAAACAAATCGACGAACGCGATTACCTTCCAGCCACGAATATAAACGAGAGGTATATCGAATCCGCTGGAGTTGGCGTGAAACTTACTCTTCGCCTTGCAGCGAAGGAAAAAAAAATTTCTTTGTTTATGATAATAAATTTACATAATTTCGCGAAAACAGTGAGGGATCCTTGCAATATTTCGCGATACTAGCATAAATTACACTCCCTTTGAAATCAGTGATATGCAACTATCATAACATACCGAACGTACAACTCTGATTTTAATTTTTGTTCTTTCTTTAGCTAAATTGAAAAATATACGATTATATTTTACATTCCAAGTATATCGATTCCTTCAAATTTTTAATTTAAAAAAAAAATGTCTGAAGCATAAAGATACAATAAGAACCGATACCAACATTCGACCTTGGAGGATGAAATACGGAATAAATATTTAAACTTCTTTTCTCAAAATATTGCATCAAATGTTATTCTTAGCAAAACTGAAAATCAATATAAGCATCACTTTAGAGGCCTGTAACCGTAAAAAATCTTATCACAATGTAATATGATTCATATTCTACAACCCTTCATATCCATCAAATCAATAAAGGAAAACATGAAAACCATGTAAAATGTGAGAAATTGTCAAATCGATGGAATTTGTAAGCTCTAGCCACTGCCGGATTGAGCTTATTCGAGTCCGGGGGGTACTGACGATTTAAGACCTTCACAATTTATTGTACTATACCCTTTCCATCTCCGCTTTATTTTTTTCGTCAGCATATTATTTCTTGTTGAGAATTTTAAATAAATATATATATTTTTTTTTTTCAATAAAAACGTTTGTTAATATTTTTCAATTCAAAATTTTCAAATTTATTGGATGAAGAATGAGCACTTTTTTTTCAAAAATAATACGCGTGAAATTTAAGAACATTATATTTTGTTCTTATTTTTCTTAATAAATTTTCAATTTACTGAAGAAACTCATCTCTATTTTTTTTTTTTTTCAAATGCAAAGGTCAAGTAAATTTTTCCTCATTTTCATGTATTTTAGAATACATGAAAAATTCAATAATTCATCAAGATAGAACATAGAATTATTCCAACTGTTTGGCAGGTAAAAGAATATCTACCTGTAGTTTGGATTTTCATTTTTTCAAGGCTCCTCAAACATCATGAAGCTTTGGGAAATTCGAAAATCTAACCAGGACATTTTTTTACACGCTACATGGTTAAAATTGATATAAATTTTAGCAACAAATCAACTATTAAATTTATCTTTTTTTTTTTTCAAAATATATGAAAATAAAGTATCATACGAATTTCAAAACATTTTCAGACCACCGAGTTTTGAAAAAATTTTCAGTTAATTTTCTGGCCTCGGAAACTTAAATACGATTTCTAAAGGTAAAAAAATTTAGAAATTCGAAACTCGTGAAATTTTTCAAAAAAATTCTTGAATTTTCAAAGCACGAGCTAATATTTGTCTGGAATCGATGAAAAAGTTTAATACGAATTCACATAAAGAACTCTGAACGCAAAAAAAGTAAAAAAAAAATCAAATGGTAAGAAAAAATTTAAACCATCAGGAAGGAGGATGAACCGAGAGGTTCGCCCACGCCGAGTTTCTCTCGAGTGGCAACATTGCAAGAGACTGATAAGTGTCGCACACGCTATATTTCGATGTACCGTGTTGCGTACACAAGGCAGTCGATGAATGGCAGTCAGTGGACATATACTATACCATCGGTACAGTCCTTTGAGTATATATCTCCTGGAGTGATAGAAATGCTAGTTCAGTGGGTATAGCGTTAAAGGGCGCTTTTCAGTTGTAGTTGATGCCCGAAAGATCATCAATAATCATAATATAATATCATTATTGTTTTTTTATCCTCGTTTTTACGCGAAAAAAATTATTTTTATAACGTGAATTACTTTATTACTAATTACTAACGATTTATAAACGGATTTGTTTGCTTTATCGTAAAAAAGAAAATTTATTCAAGGTTGTGAAAAAACCGTTTTTTATAATAAAAAACAAAAAAACCGTTTTTTTTTTTTTTTTTTAGTATTCAACTATTCTAAATTTTTAATGTTTATGCTCCTCACCGTAACTTCATAATTGAATGAGAAAAAATTAAGAACCATAATTGTTTAATTTTCACTTGAGCCCTAAGCACTATGAGCATGGAGAATCCAGCAAGCATTCCCATTCGTTTAATAATATTATCATCTAACACCTGTCATGAGTCTTGACCAAATTCAAATAAGTCAACTTATTTCATTCCA